>CAIGQZ010001278.1:1953173-1979313 GCA_903798205.1 Danio tinwini | reverse complement strand
ATTCTCATTACAGTCGATGTCAGACTGTTTCCTTAACTGATTCAAGGGTCAGTGATTGAACTAGCCGGCCTTCAAACAAACACACACACACACACACACACACACACACACACACACACACACACACACACACACACATACACACAATGGGACACATTAAGTGCATATAGTCTACAGTAGAGAAAAAGATACAGGAAGGATTAGATAATGGTTTTTGCAGGTGGACATGACTCAAACAAGTCATTTAGGTTGTGAAAAAACAAGGAAGCTGATTCACACCACTGCATCTCTTTCAAACATTTCACAATTTCAAATAGAGGATCTTTTAAAAGGAGTCTAGAAATACTACATTGCATGAAAATAAACCAAAAACATGTTGTTTTTAAGTTATAATCTAATTACATTATTCTACATAGTCTGACTTTCTTTTACATTAGACAGAGCAATATTAATGCACATGAACTGCTATATATGTATGTGTACAACAGTTCGGTCTGGTTTTCAAATCTGATTGGCTGATAGCCATGCAATATTCCTTGTCGAACAGCCTCCTCACTTTTTTGTATTACTCCGCTCACATGGAGTGACAGCACATCAATAAACTCACTACAGTTTGACAACTATTGCAGCTGTTGGACAATATAATGTACTTTTGAGGCTTTTTTAGTCAAGAATAAAGTTGTTTAGATTGCAACGAGGCAGTTTATTTATGAGGGCAGTGCCTATTTTAAATATTTATAATTTCGGAGATACATTGCTTCAGCATTCCATCAGCCTGTCATTTAGCAGAGCAAAGACGGTTGATGTTGTCCATCCACAAGATGCCAACAGAGACTGCATAATAAGCCCTTAGAGGAGAAAAAATGTGTCTTTTATAGCTACAGCTGATCAAATCATTATAAAACTGGTCAGTGATTTTCTAAGTCAATCTCTCTCTTTTGTATGTTGTAGTGCTCTATTTATACCATAGTAATTGTAGTGTATTGAGTGTGAGATGGGACTCACATATCAGGAATGTATGTATTTTGTGTTGGCCACTCTTTGTATAACCCTGAGTTTTTGTTTGGTCATTCGTTTGTTTCTAATGAGTCTCCTGTTTTCGTTACTGCAGACTAGTTCAGTAAACAGAAAAAAATAATAAATGGCCGCATGTTTTTAGCATTTTTGCTTATCGCAAACACAACAGCAATCTGGTAGAGTTTGCACTGCTTTAGTTTTTTTTTTTTTTAATGGTAAATTATTGTGATATCCTAATTGCAACAGAGAAATACTGGGAAATCTCTGTAGACTGATGGCATTTCATGCTGTTTAGCCTTATAATCTTAAAATGTGAACAAAATCACCTGTTTTGTCATCACTTTAGATATTATGCTAGAGAATCATTCTAATAGCTCTAAAGTGACGTTTGTGAAGCAGCAATGGTTTCTGCTGTTCTGACGTCAGCTGCAAATGTGAATGAATGGCAGAAAAAAGTAGTTCCTCTACTAGGATATTAGTAGATAAAGGATATAGGATAAAGGATATTTAGACTCTCGTGTTAGATTTTTTTTAATATACATAATTATGTCATAGAACTGTTCATCTCACTGTTCTGCTCATTTTGTAATATTGCTCATATATATATATATATTTAACAATGTTTGCAGTATACAAACACACACGCATATATGGTTTTTCTTTGACATTTGCTTACAAATTCTGAAAAATCCCCTCTGTTAAATCATATAACTGCAATAGATTGTTAATATCTATAGAGGTCAGTGATTATGGAAGTTAGTGGGTATGGCCAATGGCAATTTTATTTATATAGCACAATCAATAACTAATTAATGACCAAGGTCTGGTTTCTAACAACAAATCAAAAACAGGAAAACAAACAAATTTCAGAAAAAAATGAAAAGAAACAAAATTAAATACAGAGAGCAATCACATATCCCATCAACCAAATCAAAGTGGAAGCCTGGACTTGAAAATATTGTACTTGTACCTCAGATGCTAAATAATACCTTTAAATATAATAATAACCTGCTTTAAACTGTGATTTACAGTGGTTTTAGACACAACACGATGTAGCTCTTCTGAAATCTCCGTAAAGCACTTTATAAAATGGCTGTACAGATCCTTATAACCATACAGTTGCAGTAGTCAAGTGACCCTGATCAGTTTGCAAGTGTGAATTAATAGAAAATTTTACAAGAGCTTTGACACCAATTATGAGCTTTACAAATGAATTTAAAATGTTGTGTTTTACTTAATAACCATACCTCATATTTGCGCTTGCACATGGGCTGAAATCTATCTTCTCATCGCCGGTGACATGAGCTAATGAGTGATATATTCTGATGGTTTCCCAGTGTGAAGGCTCTGGTGACGTGGGTCAGCTTTCTGTTTTAAACTGCACCGTCTCTCCCTGTCACCAAGCTTCAGCAGGCCACGTGAACCCTGTCTACTGTCAGTGTGAGGAGATGACAGGCCCAGCATTCATCACGATTAAGCCTAATTAATAAAGCCCGCAGCGATCATCAAGAGAGATCCAAGCACAGAGTTTAATCTATCCTTTACTAAAAGCACGGCCTGACAGCCACATCTGATTTACGCCAGGTGTGTGTGCGCGCATACATGTATGTGTGCAATATAGTGTAATGACAGCAGATATATACGAGGATATGTCACTATATGGGCTCTTTAGCTTGTGATTGAGAGTCCTTGAGCAGGTATCCGCATGCACATGTGCATATTGTGTGTGTGTGTGTGTGTGTGTGTGTGTGTGTGTGTGTGTGTGTGTGTGTGCATCTGTATGTATATGTGTGTCGGGCCTGGTCCCCTCTCTGTCTGCTGGATATTGACAGTCTTGACAGCACGTTGATTATCAGACCCACAGGAAGCTGAGGCCTGTCGGCCATCAGGTATCTGCGTGAGAGACGAGTCTACCTTCAGAGTGATGAGACAATCGGGAGAGAGAGAGAAGACGCACAAGAGGAGAGAGAGAGAGAGAGACTGGGAGGGAGGTTAAGGGTTGTCATGGCCATCATCATGACAATAAGCTGTCTGGTGTGAAAGAGACAGGCAGGTCTAGGATCAGGATCAGATTAACGATCACACTGACCTCCAGTCGGGCTGCAAGTGAAACAGGACACATTTAAACTCCACACACTGAGAGTTTACATCATTAGATGGCCCTGCGCTGCACTGAATCAGGCTCCAGAAACACAGATGCTCTTTCACGCTGTGTTGTTTTCATATTAATTACAGCTGCTATTTACAGTGTGCTTTCTGTCTCTGCTTTAATGAACTTTTTATATAAAGGAGAATGGTAAAAGGGATTCAGGTTTTAGAAGAGATGCTAATAGTAGGCCTTAAAACACAAAACTACTTTAGACATTGCAACAGGATATAAAACCATGCTATGGGGCTTCCGTTTTTAACAAATTACAATTAGTAAAATGTTAAAATGGCGGTTCATTCTGCTGTGGCAACCCCTGATTAATAAGGGACAAAGCCGAAAAGAAAATGAATGAAGGAGTGAATGAAATGTTAAGATGCATTGTGTCCTTTTTCTACTATATGTAACATTTGAAGTGTGTTTTCTTTGTGTTGGTCTGAACATGATGTCTTCTTTTTAGAAGAAAATTTCAGATAGCACTTAAGAGGCTCAATCTGAGCTTTCCAGATTCACTTTATTTTCAATTCAAATTTCTCTTTTTCATAATGATTTTGAAATGATTTTTTTGATGATGATGTTACACAAGAAAACGAGGACACAAGAACGCTGAAGAACGCATATTGTGAAACAGCCCATGTCTCCTTAAAGGCCATGAAACTCCCTCTGTCTTAGCAGGGTGTTTTCACACCTCTAGTTTGAAAATAGTCAGGAAAGTGGGTGAGTCCAGCTTTGTTTAGGTGGGACTGTCAAGTGGTGAAAGAGGGAAAGGTTTGCATGAAAAGAGGTGTTTCATTAAGTGAACTACAGCTGATTTTCACACTGGCAACAAAAACGCAGGGGAGACAGACAGTGACTGCGTTCACATGGACATCAGTTATGGAATTATTTGCCTTAATGTGAATAAGACAATAATATGATTAAAGTGTTTACATGAGTTGCGAGTTGCGTTTTGAATGTTCCTTTAATGATGCTGTTTTACATGTTATAGCACATAATTCGACACTGCGCTATCCACATTTCCGCTGGAGATTCATGTAATTTCGGATGTTTCATTCTTAATTTGTCGACTTTAACTGCAGTTTGATACTTTCACTTTCATTTAGGAACATTTTATGCATGCCCCCCATAACAAACAAACACTGTATGCGAGGAACTGCTGGAAGAGTGTAGTTTTAATGGAATTTGATACTGCACGCCGTATGGGAGAAAAAAAAAAACTCCACATTTCTCAGTAGAAACACAGCAGTGTGTGTATAGACTATCATGTCAAAAATGCTGCAAAAATCATACGCAACGAAAATCCTACAAAACGGTAATAGTTTGATTAAGGTGTTTACATGTTTACAGTCAGAGAACAGCATTTACAGCGGATCTTTCAGTCCATAATATTGTAGTGATATTACAGTACTATAAACTTTTTTTGACTAAGGTACGTCTTTAAAATCTGAAAGAGTACTGCTGACGACAAACTAACTTTGCCTTTGAATAAACATAACTAAAGCAATTAAAGCACATTAATTGCACACTTACCAAATCTGTAAAAACAGGACAATCAACACAAACTGGAGCCGCGTCTTATTTAAAAAAAGAGAGAAGTGGCAAATCTGGATTTCACCATTCCAGATGCAAAAAGCTCTCAGGTAAAAATGTTCTTTACAAACATGTTTTTGTTGCATGTTAGCAGACCACTGTAATCCACACGTGAGGCAGCTGCGTTCTAATAGCTGGGAATTGAAAACAAAACCTTCATTGCAGCACATTTATAAATGCAACACTGATGACCCATGTCTCCAAACAATTCTTCTTCTTCCACTTGATTTGATTGCAGTTGGCAACACAATGTGGCGTCTCTCTGCCGTCTGAACACTGTAACAGGTAAAAACAGTCTTCGAAGCTATCATGCATATTAATGAAGTTGCACTTCATTCACAATAGAGCACGCTGATTAGTTCAAAACAAGTCTTTCTCATGAATTAATGCTGAAATTTCAAAGTCGTCACATTATACTCCCCGGTACAGACATCCAATCTACACGCTGGAACACAAAGATCACATGGCCGTGATGCAGCTTCAAAATTTATTTTCAAACCAGAGCAACGAATTAGCTCGAAATACTGCAAAATAACAAATTTTTATTTTTTTGTGAAATATATGTGTCTTAATAGTGTTTTTAGCAGCATGGGACACATATATGACTGTCAACATCTAAAAAAAAGAGTTTTGGTGTTTCTTGACCCTTTAACCAAACACACCTGATTCAGGTCATCAGCTCATTAGCAGAGACTAAAAGACTCAATGAACGTGGTTGAGAAACACTGTATTAAGGTAATATTTGCCCTTAGTTATGATGAACCATGTGGAATGTTGAGGGTTAAAGAGTAGTAAGGCAGAAAAATGTTAAATTCATTCAACACAATATTCAGCAAACAATTTTGTGTTAAATAGACATCTAATAGACATCTAAACAGACAGCTTGTCTAGAACAAGGCTAAACTTGGGCTGTCAGTGAAAATTGAATAGACATTTAAGAATAGCCCAAAACTAGACTAGTCGTCAATTAGACATCTATCAGACATCTTTTAGGAACAAAAAATGCTTGCTGGGTAATGTCAATCAGTCAGTCAATCAACCAACTAACTAACCAATTAGGTTAATTGGCTTAAATTTAAAATCAAGCAAATGGACGTAAAATGGACACTGGACTACACTGTAGAAATGTACTCAACTCAGAATTGTAAGGCAAATTGTTGCAGAGCTTTTTTGAGTTGACTCATATTTTCAACAAAGTACTGCACTTGACTCGGTTAAGTCAACTCAAGACAGCAAGTTTTTTTTTTTTTTTTTTTTTTTTTTTTTTTTTACAATGTAGACAATAACCAGATAATAAAAAGGTTGCTTTGTCTCTAGACCTCTAGTGTGAAATTCAGTTCCTGGAGGGTCAAAGCTCTGCACAGTCTAACTTTAACCATCATTAAACTACATGATCAAACCAATTGAGTGATTCAGGCTTGTTTGAATTCTACAGGTAATTGTGTTGGAGCAGCTTTGGAACTAAACTGTCCAGGCATCCCTGTCTGTTTGACATCCCTGCTTTAGAACTGATTTACCAATGAAAATGGGTGAAAACATGCCCACTCGTTGATACACCAATTATACTTCTAAGTTATTTATTGCACGTTGCATGTTCAAGCAGTTTATGCAGCTAAAGTCATGAAAGTTCCACATAGCCAAGGAGCTTGACTATATGTTCTCTATCATCTTAGAAATGACAGGATACGGGTTGTAGATGGATGTACAACTCTGAATTCAGAGTTGTACATGTATGGTAGGGGAAGTAAACTCAGGACTGCAATTGAAGCATTCGAGGGTGTTCAGAAAAAAATGTTTTTTTTTTTTTTACAGAATAACAGTGTTTAGAGTGAACTCACATGCAAACATTTAAAAGACCATAATAGAACCTCTTAGACAGAGTAGTTTTAGTACATATAAATTTGTACCCCAGCCTACAGCTAAGTTAGGTTTTGGTTTGTAGTCTCTTATCTAAAATAAATGTTGGAGCAAGTTAACCATTGCATAAATTACCATAGTCATGTACACCATTGAAAAGACTAAAAGACTCAAACAAAACACAGCTAATCTAAATAGTCTTTTTGGCTTGCTGTACTTTATGCAGAGAGGGCATATAACCATCTTGGTTATACCAAACAGACCTGATGTCATAAATGCAACTTCCTGAATCATAAATATGAACTTTCCAAAAGAATTTGCATATAGCCCACAACAACATACAAAGAAATGAAGCAACAACATATATAAAATGTCATTACGAATGCGTCTGTTTGCACTGATATCAGCTATTGTTGTCCATGAATATGTTTCTCTGTGCTCATATTCTCTGTTCACTCTGTGTTCATTTGTATGAATGAGCATGTACTGTATACAGTCCAATATCAAAGCAACAGTGACCTCTTCAAGGGAACAGCCATTAGTAGTGGTGTTGGAAACCACAGTGGACATTAGCGAGCAAAATCATTCAATTCCATAATTGAAAAGTCTTAATACCGAAACAAATGTACACTCCTCGGCTAGCCGCAAGCCACCTTATTTTTTACACATTAATGAATCCCCATGTCTTCACCGGAAAATGAAATGCGCAGCACTTCTGAATTTTCCCACTAGTTTTCATTCACTCATGCACTGGACTACATTAGTGGAGTGATGGTGAATGAGGTTATTGGGGGCAATTTCCGATTATAGTCAGTGTAATGTGACCATGCCATTAGTTTGAAGATGGTGGTTCCAGTTCCATTATTCTGTCCCTCTCACCCTTACCCTTTCACTTTCACTCTTTATCTTTCATCTTTTTACATGTCTCTCACATTGGCTAATCATCAGTGGTAACATGATAATGCCATAACTCAGCTGCTGTCCAATCATATGCAGAGCGCTGTGATGAGCAGCAGTCGAGCTGATGATCAGAGGACGGCCTGAGCTCTGTTAATCAGCAAAGTGCTCAAACCAAGAGTTAAAGATTTTGTGTCAGATGGTCTTGTACTCACAACCCTTCCGAAGATCATGTATCAACCCTATCAGAATCCTTTCTAGGGATCAGATTTTGTCCTTGATGCTCATATTGCTAATAAATATTCAATTGAATCCAAGTTTATTTGTCATTTAAAAGCATTTCTACAGAAAATTTTAATTGTTAAATCAACTTCACACAGCAGCAGTTTTAGGCTGATTCATCGCCGGTTTATTCATCCCAGCAATCTAAGAAAGAAATATTGTCCAGGATCTCGATCAGTTTCACTGCTGGTCATGTCAGATCAGATCTTAAACAACCTAATCTGTTTGCATATTTGATATTTAGAATTTTAAAGGTGCTAAACGTAAGTTTTTGACTCTTCCAAAGCATAAAAATATCATAATATATTTGCAGATATTTAAGAAACATGCTAAGTGAGCATTCTTGTTTATCTGAAAAACAATGCTGAAGTCAGATATTCTCCTTTAAAAATGTGCGTTGCGTGTCCAAATGTCTCTCTTTGTTTTGGTTATTTAACCCACCCAATGCCAGTTTAGCCAATTATATTTTAGCACCCTGGATTGCCCACTTGGTGGACAACCATGTATTTGAATCATTCAGTCAGGAAGGTTCTTAAAATATGTATCCATGACAGAAATGTGACTTCTGGTGGACAGTAGCAGACTCTAAAATGAGATGTGGATTCAGAGTTCCACATGAGGTGGTTATTAAATAGCAAATGACATAAACATTACAAACGTAAACATTATGTGAGCAGGTTACATTGTAACACCGTGTACTAACAACATGCTATGTGAAGAGATTTGCAGTGATAAGCAATTTGGCTGTTTGCACCAGACGAAACACAACAGAAATTTAGATACAGTCATTCAGAAGCACAGAATAGTGCAGTTACTGCACTCCAACGAAATGGTAAGGTTTATAATCTAATTAATACATATTAAACCTCTTTAACATCAATAAATGTACATGCTGAATCACTGATATTTGTTGGCATGCACTCAGTCACAGTTCTAAGGTTAAATTTCAAACGTTTTATTAAATCTGGGATAAACTATCTGCTGCTGCTTTCAGTATATGGCAATAAATGTCTAGTAAATCGGCATTCAGACTCACATTATTAGCATTTAACACTGAATAAAGCACATGAGATGTACCAGAGGTGATTATTGTCAGTTGTGCCATTTCTAAAATATATATTTCAGATGTTGGTTAGGACAAAAACTCCTTTTAATATGGAAAATATTCCTTCAATCATGTGCCGTTGCTTTAATTTAGAACATGGTTTAAATCAGCCTTTGTTAGTGTCGTCAATCTGGTAACCTTCTCTTGCTTGTGTTTTAAACCAGGGGTGCAATACCTAGTTCAACCACTGGGTGTCAAACGTACATACTGCACCTTTAAGTCTTGATGATTATGACAATCCTTGTGTAAGTATTTTCGCATTAGCAATACATAATCACAAAACAAGCTGCTATACACGTCCAGTGGACAAAGAAGTTGAGCAAAACTGTTTGTGGAAGTTTGACAACAACCTACTGTATATATCGTGTCTTGGAAACTGTTTAACAGTCTTAATAGCAAAGAGAAGTACTGCAAAAAGTTGCATATTCAAGTTGGTATCGCATTAGTTAGCAAATGAAAACATTAGCTTTACAAATTACAAATTTATTTGTAAAAATGATTTTAAATCTGTTGTTTACCCAAAACGATCTCAAAGTGGAAAAAGGTGCTAAAAACTTTTAATCATTTCCAGTATATTTGTCTGAAAATGAATAACAGATAAATAAATAAAATTGTTAGAAAAGTAGAAAAATAATAAAGTAGCTGAAATACACTACTTGTTACATTTTAAAAAGGATAACTTGTAATCTGTATTAAACCTTATGTATTTACAAAGCAATCCTTATAACACTGAATGTGCTACTATTTTAATATTGTGTTGTGTGGTAAAGTTTGAAATTTGATGGGAGAAATATGTGATGATCCTCCAGATGTAGGATGCAACAAAAATACATAACCAGTCACAGGATTTGAAACACCTGTAGTCTGAGCCTGGCTTTACAGTTTAGGATTATGTTATCTGCCAGAGATGTCTGTCAAATTAATGTCCATATGGCAGCAAAACATTGCTCTAATATAATATATGCTATGTGGTTATAACTAACAATGTGAACAGACACAACAATTATGCTAGGCAGAAATGGTAAATTGAACTCAAAACGATTAGAGAACATGTTTAATATTTAAAAGATCTAAATGTCCACCCAAAGTTGGTGTCAAATGAAGTCATTGCTGTTGTCTAAATTATTGCAAAGGT
Organism: Danio tinwini; assembly: GCA_903798205.1. Classification (NCBI taxonomy): domain Eukaryota; kingdom Metazoa; phylum Chordata; class Actinopteri; order Cypriniformes; family Danionidae; genus Danio; species Danio tinwini. The sequence goes on along the minus strand of CAIGQZ010001278.1, from coordinate 1,969,284 downwards.
TGGATCCAATATAAGCAAACCAAGAAGTACAATAGGATTGCTTCTTCCTGAGATGATATTTTAAATGTTGTGTTTATGTATTTATTTACTATTTTATGTATTTATTTATTTGTTTGTTTGTTTGTTTGTTTATTATTTTTTATTTATTTATTTACTATTTTTATTGTCCTTTATTTATTTATTTATTTATTTACTATTTTGATTTATTTATTTACTATTTTTTATTAATTTTTTATGAACATTTATTTACACTGCACATAAACCTTCGGCAGAGAGATGTGCAGTTTGATTACTTAATAAAAGTGAAACAATGAGCTGACGTTTGATTGGCTGCTGCTACAGCGTGCTCTAATTATGATTGGCTGCTGATATCAGTTTAACATAGAAGGGCAGGCGTTCTGTAATCACCCTCGCAGCTGGTCAGCACTTCTTTATCTTTGTGTGTCTGTTAGTCTCTGTCCCTCACTGTCTCACTCTTCTCTTCTTTCTGTACGGCTGAAGGGTATCAGTCGATATTCCCCTGTCTCCCCCCCCCCCCCCCCCCCCCCCCCTCTCTCTCTCTCTCTCTCTCTCTCTCTCTCTCTCTCTCTATCTCCCTCTGCCTCCATGTCTAACAGAGCAGGACCCCAGATGAATGATTGCCCGGGCTGAAAGTACATGTTTCTCAAGGACCTCTGATGGGCAGCGGATAATAAAAATGATGTTGCGGCGAGAGGAAGTGTTCTCTTGGCCCCTCCCCTCTCATAATCACGGTCCTTACGGGCCATTATCCCACCCACCAGCACCGCCAAGCAGCCTGCAGGGGAGAGCAGCACTCCAGGCATGGGTAACATTAATGTTTGGAAGAGTGCATTTGCAACAGGTCAAGGTGGAGTTTGAACGTGCGATGGAGAGTGTTGGTTTTGCAGGATATGTATGCTGTATTTTGTTTTATATAAGCAGAAATGGGAATCGTGAACTGCGGTTCAATGTGAGGAATGAAAAGAATCTGATTCTTGTAAAATGTAACCTGTGTCCATGAGTTATCTAAGAGGTGAGCGGTGGTTTGGCCTTTGGCAGGAAAGCTTTGTAAGTTTATTAATATTGTATCTTTTAAAGCAGAGTTTACAAAGTGCTTCACAGTGGAGTTAAAATGCTTATATACTTACATGGACATAAAGAGTAAGCGTAAAATAGGAAAATGCATAAAAGTAAATAAATAAATTTGTTCACTGACGTTCAAAAATTAGGATTGGTAAAACTGATTGATTGATTAATTGATTCTTATTTTCTGTCAGTGTTAAACACATTGTGAAATGTTAGTATATCCCTTTAACTGCCTGCTCTACCAAATGGTTGACCATATTTTGTCTATTTTAAATAATGCATTGTTGGTTTACAAAAAAATAAATAAATCAAACAAACAATTATATTGCACTACTACACTTGATTCAGCTTTTATTTAAAAAAAAGAAAGAAATTATGTTAAATGAGAATCTGAAATATTTATGGCACACTTCAAATCATAATGATGATTTAGTGTTCAAAAATGTTTGTATTAACTCCGGTACTTTAACCATAAATTGACATATCAACCATTTGATAGAGGTTGATATTTTAGAAATGATGGAATGTGTGGACATTGCATTGAGTGTGATAACTAGCGACATCAAGAGGCATTAGGAGAAATCCAATACAAAAATTATTTTCTTGGTGGGGCAGTTAAAGGGAAATACAGATATGGCCACTGAGAATGCGCATTTCTTCCCGCGTAGCCACGCATTGTGCAGCAACAGCAAAGGCCGCCTTTTCATTAAAAAAATAAAATAAATTTGTACTTTACGCAATATCCACCAGGTAGTGCAAGGAACAACCACTTTTTATTGTCGGGCCAGTGCGAGCGAATGCCACCAAATCAAACAACCCGCACAGGGGTGCGTTTCTGAAAACCATCGTAAGCCAACTAAGGTTGCAAGTTTCATCATTATAATAAATAAATATAAAGGAAAGAGAAAGCATAGCTACTGGTCAGTTTAAGATATTAAGATACACCTTATGTTTTAAGGTGTTTTAAGGTTTAAAGTTTTTTTTTTTGTTTTTTTTTGCTTAAGATCGCCCTTATGTTTCCCTTTTAAATTTGAAGGTGTTGCATAAAATAATAACGTAGTTTTTATTTAATAAGTGATATTTCTTTTCTGCGTAATTTTAATTTTAATAACGCATAATAATCTTTACACCACATTAAAGACACAGCAGCCAAAAACTTTCAGTTGTCGAGAGTTTTTGTCACATTTAAAAAGTGTATTTGTGCATGAAACATGCGCGTTTAGATGCATATGTGTGTGACAGAATGGGCGAAAAAGCCCTCATTCAAAGCTCCATCGATGCCACGAGTGGCTGGGGTTTTTTTCTTTCTTTATTTTGAAGAAAATGAATACACAATCATACATTCATTTTATTTTTGGCTTAGTCCCTTTATTAATCAGGGGTTGCCAGAGCGGAATGAACCACCAACATATCCATATCCATATCATGTGTCACATGACCCATCAGAAATTATACCAATTTGCTGATTTGCTGCCCAAAATTCTATGTCAATGTTGAAAACAGTTGTACTACATAAATAGATAAAATAATAAGATAATTCATCTTTAATCATTATTTATTTGTTTGTTTGTTTGTTTTTAGTTCCATTATGTTATATAACAAATATTAAAAAATAAGACATTTCTCAACTTTCTATTTATTTCAAATATGTCTAAAGTATGTTTATTTCAAAATGCGTGTGTCAGTAATTGGGTGTAAATATGCAGATCTTGTGCAAGCAAGAAAAAGCCTATGGAATTTCGACTGGGAAAAAGGACAGGTCAGTGTGTGGGTGGAGAAAGAGCAGAAGATGGAGACGAGGGATTAGATGAGCTCCGGGACCGCAAAGGATTGGATTGGCAAACTGGTTCTCCCTGTACACCAGTGTGAAGTTAAACACAAAATTATCTTAAAATATGCTCCACTGAGAATGTATTAAAGGGCAAAGTTATACTTAAATACAGTCATACAGTATATCCAGACTGCTGGGGGTCTTCTTGCGTTCATAAACCTTCCATTTTATTTTATTTTATCAAATTCCCAACCCACTTCTATAACATATACCACATGCACCATTGTGTTTCAGGCAAACAAGATTCACAGCACAACTTCAGCAAAAAACAAGGCCAGGGAAACAAACATTTTAGTTATTAGCATTTTTTCAATTATGCATAAGACAGATATATGCGCATTAAAAGATGAAACTCAAATGCTCATTAAATTTACATAGAATGGCATCCAAACAACATGGCACTCGTGCACCAGCTCTTTTAATGGACTCTGATAAAACCGCATTAAAAATCAGGAGCTGGAGTATCTGTGCTCATAGAATCACACTTTATCTTGCACGATCACCCTTCAAAAGCCAAATTAATATAATTGACTTTTAATTAATCCCCTTGATATTTGCATCAGCACATCTGAGCAACAGGTGTTCTGTTTTGAGCCTGTGCATTATTTAAAGCATATTAAAGCAGTGGGTGATTAAGGTGCTCACATCTTCGTGCTAATGTCAAATAAAGGTGGTAAAAGTGACAGCTTGTTGTGTTTTTCTTTCTTATTTATTGTTGCTTTCCTTTTGTCTCTGCGCTATTCGGGAGACTAGCAGAGACGCTGTATGATGCTTTGAAATATCGATTGTATTAGTAAGACTGTGATGTTGAATACTGTTTGACTCTGTAATTTAGACAATATACAAACGACCAGTAGAAACTGGCTGCTCACAGTTTTTGCTTAATGGAATTGTTCTGTAAGACCCTGTTTCTTCTTGATATTACTGTGTTTTCACAAGTGGTCAACAGACACATTAGTGCTTCCCCCTGATGTGCAAATACACCTTATTTGATTACTTGTGTTGGCATTTCTAAATTTTATTTATTCTACCAATTTCTTTTCTAATATAAAGAACAAACATTTTTAGTTGTTGCGAAGTAAGTTTAAATTCAATTGTAGTTCCTATTAAAACAGCCTGCAATTTCGGATACACTATAAATATTAATGGCATTCATTATCATGTATGACAAAAACAATAAATGTTTATGTTTGTCAATAAATGGGATACTACAGTTTATAAAAGGTGTCACGGAGTACATTGTTACATTATGTTCCAAAAATAAATCTACAGAAATTTACAAATTCCTAGCATTTGACCCTACACTGTAAAAAGTCATTCTGTGGCCTTGTAGATTGCATTAATATTATTATGTACACGTTATTCATTTCCTGATTTTAGGGCATTCTTTTTTGCTTTGAAATTATTTAAAAAATGTCTGTAATAAAATCTAATCATTTGTATTATACGAATTTAGCTATTATTTTTGAATAATTTAAAAAGGAGAAAACATTAATTAAATCCAACGTGATTAAAATGAGCACTTCAAATTAGCCAGGGGCACAATGTCAGTATGTTTAGCCAAGGACCCAAGGACCGGCTGCCCTCGCCGGATACACGAGTGATGAGCGCCCGTCATGAGCTGGAGGTGGACATCTCTGCAATTGTAAAAGAACATTTTAAAATGTTCTAAAAATGTTCTAAAATGTTCTATTATAAAATAATATTTACAAATGAACCGCAGATTTGAGTTTTAAACAACTACATTGTTGCATGAGCAACCGTTAAAACTTTATTTAATGGTACATTTAGAGCAATATTTGATTATTGTATTGGTTTTGTTCAGTGTGAGATTGAATCGGATTGAACCGTTTTTGGATTGAACTGTTTGCTGTGAGATCGGGGATCTTTTTATCGCACGTGTTCAAAAGCTTATACTCATCAACATGTAATTAATGTGCATAGTGTAAATGCGTGTGACTGAGTTACAGCGAAATGCTAATAAATCGTATTGTTGTTTTACGTTATTATACAAAAAGGCAATCTGTTTAGGGTGGGATCCGACTCTTACACTTCACTTAAGGAAGCCGATTCCTAGAACCGAACCGAGTCACTCGACTCATAAACAACACCAACTCCCTTCACCAAACAACGCAGCCCGCATTGTGAACTTGTCGTGGTCTCATCCAAACGGATTTATCGGTAAGCGTTGAATTGTTCAAATCTGTTACTTAAATTATTGTTATATATTTCTGTATAGCATGTAATTCACCAAGTAACTTTAGGTTCTTATGTCACGTTGTTCATTAACAGACGGTTTGAGTGAGCCGTTAGCAGAAGATGTTTGTAACGTTAATGCTAATTTTGAGGTATTAGAGACTTTTTGAGTTTTTAAAAAGGACATTTTCTGTTAACTTAATGTTAACTGCGTTCTATTTCAGCACAGCATTGAGTTAAAAGGACCACAGAGGTTTAGTGAGCACTGAGGAATAAAGTAACGTTAAGCAAGGTAAGCTCTGGCCTTCACTTCATTATGACCCTCAATATCAAACCAAAACAAACATGATATTGTCTAGCACCTTTTACTAATTAGAGCTTATTGTATATTGCCAAAGAGGCAGAGGAGACACATCAACCAGCAAGTGTGTATCAGGAAAATGACTGACTGAATGGATGACTGTCTAGGTTACAAGCATGATATACATGTTACAGTTAGGTATTTCAGCTACAACATACTGTTAAATCACAGTAACCATGTTGCAATTAATTGGAACTTCACAGTAAAATATTATAGTTAATTCTATAAAAGAATACGGTGAAATCACAGAAATGGGCCTTACTATCTACCTTGAAGTCACATATGGCTGTAATTTTACAGCGATTTAGTGTAAAGCAAATCACAGTGGCTTACTGTGAAAGTAATACAATTATTAGTCAGTAATTTACTGTTAATTTAGGGTCAAATATTATACACTGTATCAAAAAAAACTGATGTAATATTCTTTTCTGTCATTCTGTTTTTTAGGTGAGCGCTGAATTTGAGAGAGAAGCCACTGTGCACCGTGGATCTTTACAGCTGCTGAGGAGCTCTTGGAGTAAGACAGAGAACTGAGACTAAAGGTAGAGTTTCTGACATTTATCATGTTTACAGTTTCTGACTGTATTTCATAACATAATAACAGATTGTTAACATATTTTATATTTTATTTATTTATTTTGTTACCGTTGTTCAATGGTGTTGGACAATGAAACACAGACAGGAACTGAATGGCTTGAGATGGCAGTAATGTTGACCAGAATGGGGGCCTTCTATAAGTGACCGCCTAAAGACACTATCATCATCATCAAAGGTGTTAAAGTTCTTATATACCTTATCTTTACTAGACTCAGGCAAACTTTGCTTTCACTCCGCCCAAAGCCCCAGCTGGACTGTTTTGGCCCAAGGTATCCGATCAGGCCCCGGAGGTGACTCTGGAAACGCGACTGGCACTGGCTCTCATTGGCACGCTTACTTAAGGCGCAAGAGTGAAAACAGGGCTTTTGACTACATTCCCAGAGCTTGTGTCCTCCTGGGTTTGACCTATGCATTTTAACTATGACAAAGAATGGTGTTTTTACAAGTGACTGTCTAGTGAACATTGGAAGATATTAGAGGGTAGTATTCCCATAAACTGCTGTGTCCTCTTTGCTTCAATGAGTCTGCATTATTCTGGCAAATAATACCTTTGATGCATTAAATCAGATAAATTTCACTTTAAGTGTATTGTTTTAAACAATATGGTGTAATGTCCAGTTGTTTGAAACTATGCTGTTTAAAAAAGATTATAAAAGTCTTGTTAATATTATCAATTTGTTTAAATGTACATGTTTTATTGTGTATTATATGATGTATTGTCTATTTTGAGATTGTTGTTATTCTGTTTTGTGGCTCCACAATGCTGAACAGGCTCCACTAATTTGAGCTAAATTTAATTAAATTTTACTCAATCCATACTTGTTAAATTTAATTAATAATATTGCTTGTAATCTGTTTGATGAACAGGCTCCACACATTTTATGTTAAAGGGCACCTATGGTGAAAAATCTACTTTTCAAGCTGTTTGGACAGACATATGCGTAGGTATAGTGTATAGACTGTCATATTGGGGTGATATAAACACCCAGTCCTTTTTTTTTTTCAATTTAACAACATAAAAACGGTGGACCAATTGGATCAGTTTTGAGATCGACCGCAACTTGACGTAGGAGTGCGGTCCCCCCACCCACCAATATTGATTGACAGGTGGCCATTACCATCTCCTCAGTATGTTGTTTCACGTCCGCCATTTTCAGCGTGTGAGTCAAAGCAATGTCACCAAAGAAACACCCTTGCTCTATTTTTAGATGTAAGGCTCATTGGGCTCAACATTCACCAGGTTATCGCTCTCCTCCATGCCAATGTTTGTGAGTTTTGGTGAGTTTGCATACATGTGTACTTTTCACTGCGTCTTCCTTAAACTTCAGCGGTTTGCATTTCTCGCGGTCACAAGCTCCCTGTCATCTTAAATAGGTGCAGCTCGAAAGTGCGAGCACGTTGCCTCACGTGCGCGTCCCTCCGTTGGAAATAACGAACGGTGTCGCGGATGAAACTGAGTACCGGAAGGGAGGGGGTGGGTGTCGCGGATGAAAGTGAGGACTGGGGGGTTCGCTCACTATTCTGCCGCCTAGGTCACCTCTATGGACGCGCTAGCCCTGCTCAGGACACTGTTCATATTTCTGCCGCACCACAGAGAGTTATCTGAACAGTTTTATTTTAAATAACATGCGAATGTGCGCGTCTGGTGTGTCGTGTCGTGGCTCTGAGCGGCGTATGATGATGTGTATGATGTATGACGCTCTTTAGTTATAGCCTCAAGCAGGTCGTACACCAGAAGCATCGTTGCGACAAGTAGCGTTGCGCCATGCAGCGGCATGCATTTCTGAATTCTAAACATACGTTTCAATCAGGTGACACACCGACGCTGCAAGTGTGCGATACTTTTATCTGTCATATGCGCGCCATGTTGCGGTGCATCTAGTGTGTGATGCCCTTTAGTCAAAGTTAATTCAGTGTGCTTGGTTATTAGTCTCGGTGTAGGCTACAAGCTCGGAGTTTTAAACTAGCACACAGTTGGCTGTAAAACTACACAAAGACACAAATGATTTTGTACTCTGCTTGGTCTGTGTCCGAGTCATACAAGTACGGCTGAATGCTGATCCTCTCACTAATGTTGCTGCTCTCAGTCTGCCTGTCTGTAGCCATAGACAAAGTGGGGGAGCTCTTGGCTCTGCCCCCTTGTTAAGTTGGGCGGGAAGTTGAAACTAATTTTTATGTGAAGCAACATGCCCCTAAAACAGTGACCTGTGTACACGCCCCCAAAATGGCACTTTTTAACACATCATAATAAAAAAATCTGAATTGTGTTTTGAACTGAACCTAAACTGGCACACTCAGAAGAACCATAATATTAATATTACATCTTAAAAAAAGGGGTAAAATAGGTGCCCTTTAAATCTAAATAAAAACATTGAGTAGTTTTCATTAACATTGTGTTGGTTTTTCTGTTCAATTAAATTAATACTTATTTTTACATTTTGCTAATTTCTTTAAGTACTGTTTGGGGTTACTCAATTTAAATGACTAATTTTAAGTAAGCTAATTTAATTAATTGTTACTAAATTCATATATGTTGAATTTAATTAATAGTATTGCTTGTATTCTGTTACCTCACATTTAATGAGTAGATATGGGGTATTATTTTTTACAGTGTAGAAGAAAAGCTATGGTTTTACCTTATTTGGAAGGGTTGTGAGCTTATGTCTCTGATGCTCACGCCGTGTGATGTATTCTGAAATACACATGTACAAATTAATCATACTTATGATGTTTTAATATTTCAACAAACATTAGATCAAATAAGAATAGTTTCAACTGAAGTGTAGAATTTGTGTTAGGAACGAGTAAGCTATCTGTAGGCAACTAAGTCTGTTCCTCTATTTTTGCTCCTGAGTTACGTGTTGTGAATAAAATATAGGCTAAATTATAGTTATACCCTAAAAAAAATAATAATAAACTGACAGAAATGTAGGTAAAGTTGTAGCTTAAAGGTGCTGTATGTAAGTTTTTTACCTTTTCAAAAGCATAAAAGTTTACAGATATTTAAGAAACATGCTAAGTGAACATTCTTGTTTATCTGAAAAATAATGCTCAAGTCAGATATTCTGCTTTGAAAATGTGTGTTTTGTGCCGGAACACTTGTCTTTGTTTTGGTTCATTTTACCCGCCCTATGCCACTTCAGCCAATTATATTTCAGCACCCTGAATTTGCATTCATGGAAAACAGCGTATTTGATTCATTCAGTCAGGAAGGTTCTCAAAGTATTCCGGTGGGCAGTAGCAGACCCAAAATGAGACACAGATTCAGAGTTCCACATTAGGTGGTAATTAATTAGCACAGAATATAAATATTACAAACGTAAACATTAGGTGAGCAGGAATTTAAATAGAGCCATTCAGAAGGACAGAATAGTGCACTTACTAAACTACAGCAAAATGGTAAGATTTACAATTTAATTAATACATATTAAACCTTCTTAACATAATTAAATGTACATGTTGAATCACTGATATGTGTCAACTTGGCTTGCACTGAGTCACAGCTCTAAAGTTCAATTGTTTATTAAATTTTCAAGATCAGAGGTAAACTATCTGCTGCTGCTTTTAGTAGTATGGCAATACATATCATGCAAAATAAACTCATGTTGTTAGCATTTAACACTGAATAAAGCACATGAGGTGTACCTGGGGTGATCATTGTCAGTTTTCTGTTGTTTAGCTCTGAGAAATAAAAACAGTTTCTAAAATATAAACTTTTTTTTTCATATAATTTGTGTGACATTGCATTTAGTTAGAAAACTGTTAAAATCAGCCTTTAGGCTTGATAGTCAGGCTCACTCATGTCAATCTGGCAACCTGCACTTGTGTGGACTCCTCAGAGATGGAGCCAATTAAAAATGTGTTTTGATCCAGGAGTGCAATACATAGTTCAACAACTGGGTGTCAAACTTACATACTGCACCTTTAACAAATTTCAAGCAGTGTGCATGTGTTTGTTGCCTCATTACAAAACTACACTGCAAATTTCACAATACTATATATTAAACAAAAAAAGCTATACTTAAGCAGAGCTTATTTATCTTATGAGGTACCACTGACTAAACTTATAAACTGTCTTTCCCATATTTTGCATTCTGGATTTTGCAAAAAAAAAAAAAAAAAAACCAACGAGATCACGTATATTGTGGCCATGAATGGCTGTCTGCTTCCCTATTGTTCCTTAAGGTCTGTCCAGATTTCATAATATGAATCCCACAAACATAGGGAAATAAAATAGGTTTTATTTAGTAAAGGGGGACAAGATAATTATTTATCTCTCAAGGAATTAATGTGCCTAATCAAACGTTGATGAGGGCATGCGTATTGATTATCCTGTGTGGATTGTCCCAGTCTGTGTTTTGTTACACTTTGCCTGTTTTTTAACTGGAGTTTTACATTTATATTGATATAGATTTATATCAGAATGAGGAAATTAAAATAAGGTGTTTGAGGATCAGTAGGCCTATGCCATTTCCATGTAGGCTACTGAACTCTTATTATTCAACTATGCCTCCAGATTTTTATTCTGTGGCACCTATAAAATTACTTTATTATACCTTAAGTATAGGCTAATTTTGCTTGTAATATAAAAAATAGACTATTCTTTCTGACAAAACATGTAAAACCAGATGTAAGGCTAAAAATGTCCCAAGACGCTGTATTGTGTTTGCAATTGTGATTGAATACGCTTATATGTGATGATAATGTATGTGAAGACAACACATATCTTTCAAATGTTTAACATACAGTACATTCTAACAGATTTAGACAGAAAAACACTTCCCATTCCACTAACGTAATTGAGTCAGAGTCTCTTTTCATGCCCTCGCAAGTGTCCAAATTCATGTTTACGATACACCACAACAGAGAAAACTAGAGATTGCAAAATCATTTGTTTTACCGTCTTAAACTCTATTGCTACGGATGTGTTACCATGCCAACAAGGTCATCGGCGTTAAAAGCATCCGCGAGCAGCACTTTCACTGTGATTGACAAGTCAGGGTCAAAAAGTCAATGTTATTATGTTATGAGGGTTAATATAAATACCTCAACTCGACGGTGGAGGCAGACAGAACGGAAATCCTAATATCGCGCTGGTGCCACGGAGTGCTATATAAGTTGTCCAAACGCATTTGTATCTTTACTGTTGGCCTATGGAGGTGATGCCACAGATGGCAGAATGAGAGAGAGATAGCGAGAGAGAAAGGTAGAGTCGGCGCTTTGATAGGCACGTCTCATTTCTGTGCCGACAGCTTTGTCAATAGCCCTAGGACGCCCAGCTCTCCCCCTCCCTTCCCGGTGATTGACAGCCAGCAGGTGGCGGCTGAATGGAGTTGTCAGGAATGCTGCTGATCAGCTGCACGTTGCTGTTAACGATGGAGGAGCGGCCCGGCGCGGCTGCCCAAGGTGATCTCTTCTTTTACGAGCGACAGACGCCCGCTGTGTATCCCCACCTCACCACAGGGTTCCAGTCTAACACTGCCATTCATACAGTATCTAAGAAAAGAGAAAGTCTATCTCTCCTTCATGAGGACAGAATGACTCTCGCTGTCTCATAACACAGGTACATGATGAGAAATGAAGTAGACATTATCAGTTTATTCAGGTTAGGTATACTGTACGCTCTACAAGCAGAAAGGGGACGGTAAAGGTGAAGTGTGTTATACTGGTTCTACTGGTGGTAGGAAATGGAACTGCTAGCATGATTATTATCAAACCGGTTTCCTTGATAGACTAGCAAATCAATTGGATAATTCCCTCTGCCCCAAATGCACAAGAACCTTTAAGAAAAATAAGACATTTAACATGAACAATATGTAGTCTACAGTAAAGATGATCATACATGTCAAACATCCCATTCTCACATATTTTACAGGAAAGGGGAGGGGGGTCAGGTGGTTCAGAAGACCCTTGCCTCACTGACAAAAGTCCAGAATTTGTCTCATATATGAACTCATTTGTCCTATTTTGATTGCTATGCAAATAGTTAACATAGTGAAAATAATCCATTGAAAAAGACTTTAGGACCAAGCAGAATCCTGATGTGACTTCAGTTCATCAATTTTGGCCAAAGTCCAACATACTGTACAAGAAAACATCTGACATAATTGAAGTTGTCTTTTGCTACTGTATTGTTTTTAAAAAGAGAAAACATTTGACAAGTAACTTTTATTCTAAATTTTGGACCTTATTCTTGAAAGAAAACATGACCAATAATAAAGATCTTTTACAAGATGAGAGGCTAGAAAAATTCAAATTCTGATTGAGGAAAGTTTAATGTGCTGGTCAGTGTGTTATTTGCCTAATAGTAATACAGTAGGCTGTACTTTTTAATCTAAAACTTTTTTTTCTAATGATATATGATGTAATTAATTAAAAATTTAAAAATAAACATTTGACATATTTCTTTATTCTAAATCTTTAGGAAATATGTTTGCTGTGTGCAAAAAGTGTGGTTATGAAGCTAATTGAGCTAAAAATAGTGCTTAAAATGTCACCTAAAGACAGTATTTAAACCTCATAATTAAATAGAAAATAAGGCAAATAACTGCAAAAAGGTCCACTTTTTGAGAAAAAAGAACCACCCCTGACACCAGGCTGGCTACGGGCCTGCTTGACATTGCTTGTACATTATTGCTATACCCAAAGCTTAAATGTCATGAACAGTGCTTGAGAGCTGTGTGTGATACATCAGCAAAACCTTGTTTTTTTTGCTTGTTTTTTTTTTTTTGAATGAGCATCTGAAAGAAATACATCCACTAACACTTATTCAAACACTAAACTATTAACATTACATATTTTTTGATAAGACAAAAATCACCACTTTGCAATTTAAATTTTTAATCTGAATTTTGACCTGGTAGGATACATTGGGCTTTAAGATTTTTGCATTCCATTTTCCAAAAATTATATGCTACTCAAAATCCAAATTGTACATTGTAAAAGAAAATGTTAAATGGACAAAGTGTTTTCCATTTATTTACGGTCGCTAATTGCATTATAGGATGTAGATCTCTGGTCCGTCAACTTTTAATGTTAAAAAAAGTTAATCTCTACAGTTTGAAAAGTGTATTTTATTGACATTTTACTATTCTAAAATAATATAATGTATAAGGAATAATATATAGACAAAGAAGTCTGTAAGTCAGATAAGTCCGAAAATGTACTGGCAGTTTAATACAAGGGTTTTGTATTGTAAAATACAACACCAACACAGACAATATATCACTTCAAACTATTAAAATGTTAATAAAATACACTTTTTAAATTGTTTCAATGTTAGAAGTTGTTGGAAGAAAGATCAAGGTCCCATAAAAACATGAATTACAAAACATGAAAAACTGCTAATTAATGGATATTTCCACAGTGTACATATGTAAAAATATAATACATGACTGCCAGATAAAATGTATTATTCCAATGTGACAACTTCATATGACAACAGTTGAAAACAGTTAGGTTTGAATCTGTTTCCAAAATGTGTAAATGGTACCACTTTTGGTTTAGTTATGTTTTAACAAAAAATCTGCACAACTGGTATTTAAATTACATTTAGTTTGTACAATATATGACCATATCTACATATTTAATGATAAAAATTGAATGCCACACATTTGACCTTTGACCTTTCCAGGGGCATGAAAAGAACAAAACGCCCATCACATATGTGGGACTGAGATGTGCACACATTAAGAAATCACTCAAGCAAAAACAATCAAGCATCTGTATCGTTCGTCATTAGACACAATCTTTGTTTTTATCTCTCAATTGAACAGTGTTTTTTTTTTTGATAATGACAATGAGTGGAGCTTGAGATGTCTGCCTCTGTTAAATGTGTTAACTTGTGTCTAAATGAGTGCATAATTACATATTAATTAGCGGTACTTAAGCACGTGTTTAAGTTACATCTGTTTTAATTACCTTGGCTAATCATATGATAGCAGATTTTTCTTGCACTGTATGCAAATGGGAGTCTCTTCCTGTCTACTGAGAGTTTTCTTCTGATTAGCGAGACACCTAGAATCCCACTGCAAATTAATTTACTTAAAGAAGCTAGAGAACTCCCTGTTACAATGCTCTGCCATTAAGAGTCGTGCAAGATACTGCAGCGGGTCTTGGGCCAACAAAGGGCTTCACTGTAATTATATGAGTTTCTCCCCAATCTCATGCCCGTCAACAGACTTCCTGCCTTTCCATGAAATGGTCATTATCACAGACAGAAATAGGTATATAAATTCAGTGTTAATGAAAATGTCAATTAGCAGGCTGTGCTGTCAGGTGATGCTACTTTGGCCCTACACACAGTTCCTAAAATCCACAGCTCAGAAGAATGACACCAAGCCCTCCACACACACACACACAGTCACACTTGCTTCATATTCAGACAGCTGCTTAGAGGTGACACATTCTCCATCTCGTGTCTGCTTACAGACTCTTTGTTTATATTAGAATGGGAGAGAATATCCAGAGTATTTCAAACACTTGCGTACATTCACAGTGGTCCAACATGAAATGATAATTTCTCAAATAAATAAAATTTACCTCTTACATGGATGTTTTGCTAGTCATTATTTTGTTTGTTATGATTTTAGTAACCCTGCCCTATACAGTACTGTATATCTAACATGGGTGGAATTCTAACTGCTAAAATAGTCTACAAATCTCCTGATATTTTAATATCAATTTCAAAATAATAATACATATTTTTTTTTTACATTCAATTTGATCAGATGATTATTGTCACACAGGCTGTGCCAGTTAGCGTTTCTGTGTGGAGTTTGCATGTTCTCCTTGTGTTTGCGTGGGTTTCCTCTGGGTCCTCTTCTTCACTTCATGGGAACTTGTGTGAGCATGTGTGTACCAATTTCCGACGTGTGTCTGGAAGACACTTTAGGAGGACACTAGCTGACCAAACACTCTGAAGAGTAAGAAAACGTGCCAATGAATGCCAATGAGTTGGCAGAGCTTGGCTCTGCAGGTGCCAGTGATTAATCTTTAGTAGAGTATATAGCTGGCACGTGCAGAGCGAGCAGTTAGATTTTCTGCCTGCTGAAGAGCCGAACATTCAGCTATCACCTGGAAACCCAGCTGCTGTGGCATCAGAGACACAGGTCTCCATTCCCTATTTGGGGAATGAGTGTTACATTAGTAACCAAGATGTTTCCCCCACAGTCCAAAAATATGCAGTATAGGTGAATTGAATAAACTAAATTGGCCGTAGTGTACAGTATGTGTGTGAATGCAAGAGTGTATGGGTGTTTCGCAGTACTACATTGGTGCTGGAAGGGCACTGCATAAAACATATGGTGGATAAGTTGGCGGTTCATTACATTGTGATGACCCCTGATAAATAAAAGGACTAAGCTGAAGGAAAATGAATGAATGATTATTGTCACAACTGTTCTTGTCAGAGTGTACTTCCCCAGTACATTCACTATCTGGCTTCAGTAAATAATCATTTACTCACACTTGATTTGTTAAAAAACAGATTTTGCTTTTCTGTAAAACAATAAAGAACAAGGATTTAAGAATCTTGGAAACCTTTAACCACTGACCTCTATAGTGGGCAGGAGCAATATTATGGAAGTCAGCGGTTAAAAGTTTCCCACATTTTCAATATGTTTCAATGTTGTGTTCAACAGAAAAAAGAAAAGAAAAAAACATTCGGTTCGGAACAAAAATTAGGTGAGTTATTAAAAAAATGCAAAGATTTCTAACTATCACTTTAAACCTTTTTTCTTTTTTATTCAAAACTTTTTCAGAATCAATTGTTTACTGACAGTTTAGTAACCAGATGCACCATCAAGTGAAAAAGCCATGTACTGTATATGGTTAGCTAGCCACATATTTGTGGTTCATGCACATGGGAATTATAA
The DNA here is from genome assembly GCA_903798205.1 of Danio tinwini. Classification (NCBI taxonomy): domain Eukaryota; kingdom Metazoa; phylum Chordata; class Actinopteri; order Cypriniformes; family Danionidae; genus Danio; species Danio tinwini. The sequence continues at coordinate 1,953,338 of CAIGQZ010001278.1, read as the reverse complement.
GGGAAAAAAACAGCAACTCATCATTTTGTTTCAAAAACGGCTACTTTTAGAATAAAGTTATATTGATATTGAAGTGATCATATTTTTAATAATTTAATAGTTATGCAAAAATATGTATACTTCAATATCAATATAACTTTATTCTAAAAGTAGCCGTTTTTGAAA
>CAIGQZ010001278.1:1935076-1952773 GCA_903798205.1 Danio tinwini | reverse complement strand
GGGCGATTAAAAAAAAATATCTGCGTTAATCTATTCTCAAAGTTGGGTTGGGAGCTGGGTCTATTCTACACAAGCTATGATGACTTTCACCTTGATATTCTAGCATGAATGTATACCTGGCTGAATTGCACTGTAGGTGGCGAGAACAAGTCTTCGAACCTGTGTGTATTCCTACTGTGAAATTATCACATCAAACGTGATGTGCTAACATGGATACAGTTCACTAGAGTAAATCTGATTATGTTTGCTCACATCTAACTATTATACAAATAAAATGGACCTGAACCTTTTTAAAATGAATGACGGTGAATGAAAGTCAAACCGGTGAGACGTCTGACAGAAAAGTGCCCTTCTGAATCAAATCAGCAGGATGCCCTTCTGGACCTTTCGCTTACTTCGAAGACACTACTGACTACCCTAATATGGACATCTGTAATCTAGTTATTTGCCTTAATGGACAATAATATAATTAAGGTGTTTACATGAAGTGCTTTCATGTAAGAGTTTCCTGTTATTTTGGGTGACTTTAACTGCAGTTTGGCATAATCACTTTCACTCATGAACATTTCATTCATGCCCCCGTGACAAACTGGGGTATTAGATGCAAATAAGGAGTAAAGACTAGTGAGAGTGTTATGGAAAATTAATAACGCACTTTAATTTAATAATAATGTGTGTGTGTGTGTGTGCGTGTGTGTGTGTGTGTGTGTGTGTGTGTGTGTGTGTGTGTGTGTGTGCGGTCCTTTACTAACAGCTGCGTGTGTGGATCTTGTCGGAAAATATGTGGAAAAGTCCTACATGACGGAAATAGTTTGATTGCGGTGTCTACTTCAATAATGGCACTAATATATGCATACTCAACATCTTAATTCCATTTCTGTTTAGTTTAGTTATGACTTTGGTTGAATTAAGGGAATAAAAAAAAAATCTCTGTTTTGAGCTTATGTAGGCCTACAGCTCAAAATTCATGTTTAACTGAATAAACAGTTAGTAAACACAAGTACATCTTATTGAACATAATTTATTTTCATCACCAATTATCATAGTAGAACAGTTTCTCAAGCAGTTTGTGATTCATTTTGAAAACAGGAGATGAGCCCATGGTCTAATGCGCTACCTGGCTTGAGAAACCCGTTCTCAAAAACTTACTTTTAACCATTATTTGGGTAGCACACATATTCTAAATGCCTTTGGCAGAATTCAAATGAGCCATTTTAATCTAGAATAATCTAGATTAATTCCAAGATTACAGTGAAATTTATCTAGATTAAAAAAAAATTATCTATGCCCACCTATAATATTTATACACACACACACACACACACACACACACACACACACACACCATCAAATGCTTTGGATCAAGATCAAGAAGCCTATTCACTTTTTTTGAAGAAAGAAAACAGTCATTCTTTTTTTATTATCTTATTGTTATACTGTATCGTTTTTAGTAAATTCAATAGACTAAGTATTACTAACACTAACTGAATGAGGGGGATGGTGAATAATGTTAGGGGTAAAATAAATAAATAAGATGATTTGATGTATATTATCTTACAATAATCTTCCAACTTAAGTTTCTCATTAATTATGGAATCATAGATTCACATGCACATATGCCATCATTTCCTTTCCTTTCTCTTCATTTTCAAAGCAATCACATGTTCAGGTCATTAATCATAATAAGACAGGCACCCGAGTAGGGGGCAGAACATGATATCTAACATATCTTACCCAGAGCTCAGATCAGTCTAACTCTCCTCAACGCACTGACATCAGACCCAAATCACCAACAATAGAAAAAAAAAAAAAGTAAAGAAAATGATTACCATTACTGCTCCCGTTTACTGGCTTCTCGACACACGATAGAGAAAATAAATGCTCAAAATCTAAAACACGTACGCAAGCGCTGACACTCTCAAACAAACATCTGTGGACGCGAGCAAAATGGCAGAAATAAAACCGACAGATTTGCACCAAATCGTCAATAAAAGGAGGATGTATTAAAAGCACATTTTAAATTCGTAACAGTGTCAGGCCTCATTTGGAGAAGTCTGGGTCCTGCACTTTTAAAAGCACAGGGTATAAATCAATTTTGGTGGCTGCTCATACTCAGACCTCAATAAAAATGGATGAATAGATGAACGTAGATCACCCCGGACACATTTTTCAAGTCCCTGAACCGTTCTGTAGCCATAATTATGATTTTGATTGTTCCTGACCACTTAGCACATAAGTCGTATAGGAATGCTCTTGAGTTTGTATGAAATCCCAACTCCGTTTTAATGGCCACAAATCACAGATTTACGTGAACTTAAGCGTGTCGCCTTTTATTTGTGTGACAAATGAGTATTTAACATGCAATAAACACTTAACAAAAAACAAAATGGTGACATGTAAGCGAATTATTGATCTTTACACCTTTTCTTGCTCTCTCACTCCTCTTCTCTTCCTCTTTCTGGTCAATAACCCATCAGACAGATGACAGGTGGAATTGTCTGTTGACTCTTTAAGTGATCGGAGCCCTTCAGCAGCGTCCACACACCCCGAACAGAGCCTTAATGATGGACACCTGCGCAATTTCACACAAGCTGGTCGATGTGGAAAAAAAAGGAGCAGAGTAAACACATCTATACAGTCACAACTCAACTGCCCTTTTAAAGACACTCTCGTAACACTCCACTAACAACACCGATGCATTTCATTTTCCGCTCGTCTGTGCTACAGACTCTCTGAAAACCGCATAGCATTCGACGGATCTGTTTATTAAGCTTTGTTGTTGTTGTTTTTTTACTGCTAGCGTAGAATGCTAGCGTATTAATGGGGTGTAATTATAAATCTCACACTGCTGTTCCCCTGTGCAGCATACAGACTGCATGCCAGTGAAGCCACAAACTGCAGCATTCTACCCCATTACATCTGCAATGATTAGAAATGGAGGAGAACATCTGGCGTCTGTGCTGTGATAGAAAAGAGCATTCTGTCCTTTAATGGATATCTGCAGGCCAAACAGATCTTATGTTTTATCTTGCAGAGTTAACTCTTCACGTGCCAGCTACTTGTGTGTGTATAAAAAGGCTGGAGAAAGGGAACGAGTGGAAATCGCTTTAATTGTGGCTTTGTTTTATAAGGTCCAGAGCACATGCTCCGTTGGGGGCGACATTTTGTGAATCTGAAAACAATAAGAAGTGCAGGATCATTATTTAAAATTATTTATGAAGCGTTACAATACATGTCTGGATTTAAACTTAAACTGAATTTGCCTGCTTATGCATTGCGTGTTCAAATAATATTCTGAAATACCCAGTATGCATGCAAAATACTATATTATTTTATCAAAATACCTTAATATTTTTAACCTACAGCCATATGGAAGCACTGAACCAAAATGTATGTGTTTGGAGGACATTTACAGAACAAAGGGAAGATTGTTCTGTATTTTGTAAAGTTTCACTTACAGTGTTATAAATGCCAATGCAATCCCCATTTATACAGACCTCTGAAAAGTTTGTATTACTGTATGCCTGGCAGGTCAATAGAAACTCTTCAAGTACTAAAATAGGTTATACAACTAAAAACATTAAATAAAATAGTAATACAAATAACACTCAGATTTAAATGTAGATGTTATATATGGAACAAAATCAAATCTGCTTCATTAATATGTGAAAAAAAAAGTTTGCATTTTAGGGCACCAAAAAGGTGTAAACGAGCCATTAAATTAAATAAAAAATAAATATATATTTGAAAATGATGTCAGACAAACAGCCTATCTGTTGGAAGCAGTGTGTAAGCTTCTATTGAGTCGGCATTTATACAAAAAATAATAATAATTTAGTAATATACAGTTACCGGCCACTTTATTAGGTACACCTTATTAGTACCGGGTTGGACCCTGTTTTCCCTTCAGAACTGCCTTAATCCTTCGTGGCATAGATTCAACAAAGTACTGGAAATATTCCTCAGAGATTTTGTCCATGTCCATATTGACATGATAGCATCATGCAAGTTGCTGCAGATTTGTCCATTTGCTCCATGATGTGAATCTCCCGTTTTACCACATCCCAAAGGTGCTCTATTGGATTGAGCTCTGGTGACTGTGGAGGCCATTTGAGTATAGTGAACTCATTGTCATGTTCAAGAAACCAGTCTGAGATGATCCGCGCTTTATGACATGGTGTGTTATTCTGCTAAAAGTGAATGGGTACACTGTGGTGATAAAGGGATGGACATGGTCAGCAACAATACTCAGGTAGGCTGTGGCGTTGACACAATGCTCAATTGGTACTAATGGGCCCAAAGTGTCCCAAGAAAATATCCCCCACACCATTACACCAGTTCACCAGTCTGAACCGTCGATGGATGGAAGGCAGGATGGATCCATGCTTTCATGTTGTTGATGCCAAATTCTGACCCTACCATCCAAATTTTGCTGCAGAAATCGAGACTTATCAGACCAGGCAATGTTTTTCCAATTTTCTATTGTCTAATTTTGGTGTGCCTGTGCGAACTGTAGCCTCAGTTTCCTGTTCTTAGCTGACAGGAGTAGCACCCTATGTGGTCTTCTGCTGCAGTAGCCCATCCGCCTCAAGGTTCAACATGTTGTGCATTCAGAGATGCTCTTCTGTATACCTCGGTTGTAACGAGTGGATATTTGAGTTACTGTTGTCTTTCTATCAGTTGGAACCAGTCTGGCCATTCTCCTCTGACCTCTGGCATCAACAAGGCATTTGCTCCAACAGAACTGCCGCTCACTGGATATTTCCTCTTTTTCGGACCATTCTCTGTAAACCCTAGAGACGATTGTGCATGAAAATCCCAGTAGATCAGCAGTTTCTGAAATACATGTACAATCTAACCTCTCGTTAACACAAATTTCTAATCAACCAATCACATGGCAGCAACTCAATGCATTTAGGCATGTAAACATGGCCAAGGCGATCTGCTGCAGTTCAAATTGAGCATCATAATGGGGAAGAAGGGTGATTTAAGTGACTTTGAATGTGTCATGGTTGTTGGTGCCAGACAGGCAGATCTGAGTAATAAAGTGGCCTGTGAGTGTACAGTATGTTGTTAAAATTTTTAAATATGTTCTGTATAGCATGAATGTTAGTATTAGTGCAATCTGCATGTACTTTATTTACTATGTTGCCATAATCGTGTGTGTCACTTCAGTGCCATTCCCGTTTGATGCACACTTAGACAGTCGTCTGACTTTTTGTTTTGCTTTCTTTTTTGCACTCTTTTTGAGTGCTTTAAAGTAGTGCTCTTTATCTAATCTAAGCATGCTCAAATGGTGCTCATCAAAACAAATATTTATAGACTTTGTGATCAAATATTCACCCCAAAAATCTTCAGAGGGCTAAAAAAAAAAAATCTGGAAAGATAAACAGAGGCACTGCATTTAGTCTCAAAACCATCTGTGTTAATGGACACAGAAAAGCTTGTTGTAAGAGATTATAAGAATTGTAATGCAAGACAATAATTAGACACAAAACCACTCTTCAGTCATGTGATGGCTATCATACTAACACCTCTAGGTCTCTGACTGACAATATTATGTGATGTCTGCCAAATGAATGATGTGGGGGGAGGAGTCTACTGCCACTAATTATGGCAAGCTGATGAAAGTCTACCTATAAGACGAATGCGCCTTAATGAACATGAGTGGTAATTAAACAGGATGGTAACACAACCCTCTCCTGCTGAGGGAGTTTCAATAATGACAGGGGAGCGTGGATATGGAAAATGGCCGTCTTTGCCTGCAATTCGTAAAAAGAATATAATTGGGCGACCGCAGGCTCAAATGATGGCCTTTGCCAACTCCTGACAAAACAGGCATAATTAAGAGCTTGCAGCCTCAGGAGGGGCCTGCAGGGGCTGATCTCTGAACAGCAGTGGAGGATTAGAGCAAAGAGAGACCTACCCCTGCACCAACACTAACACCACAGGTTACCTGTTTCGACTTACAGAGATCGGTCCAATAGAGATACATGAGGTCATATTAAAATAACAAAGGGACATTAATAGCCTATAATGGTGTGATCTTGATCAGCTGTTCTTCAGTCTCTTCCACAGTTTAGTGACTGTGGTGGGTTTCTAAGCCAGAACTTTGTCAGCAAGGATTTTCTAGAGATTTTCAATAAGGTTTAGATCAGGACTCTGTGCTAGCCATTTCATTGTTTCATTATTTTTAGCTTCAGGAAACTGCTTTAACTGTTATGCTATGGCTCATTGATGACCTGCATTAAATGAGGTGGTGAATGATTAGGTGATGAAATCATGGAAGAAACCACTTTGCTTAAATTTTTTTGATAAATATTGGCATTTAATCTACCATTTAGCTTCATAAGAGGCCAAAATCCTGCTTCAGAAAACATCCCTGAAACCATAACAATTTTCCTAAAACTATTATGAATTTCTTTACACGCATAAACTCATTCAGATTAGAAAGGTTTTCCCAATTTTGATAACATTTTCTTTTGTGTAGGGAGTCGTGGTTATTTGTAAACAACAAATGTGCATCGGGATGTGAGATTCTTGTGTAGTTTGCTATAGTGCATGACAATAATGCCATGTCTGCGATGCTTCGCAACATCATTGCAGAAAGTCTAGCATGTTTTTTTTTTCTCCCTTTGTTCATGATGAGTTCCATGACATGGGTGACACTGACCAATAGAAGCACATAATCATAATCTTTTCCATACACAACAGTAAAAATGGCACAATGAAAAGACATGAAATGACATGAAATTTCTTTTGTCCAAAGCAACTTACAATTGACGAGGCATTCAGCAATTCAACAAGAAGAGGCAATACACACAAGAAGTGCTAATTTCATTACATGAGTTATAGTACACTTTTATAACAATTCAAGATTATATATATATATATATATATATATATATATATATATATATATATATATAATTATATATATAATTAATGTGTCTTCCTGATGACGTTTTAGACATCAAATGATGATTGATCGTGAAGCAATGTGTAGTGTGGCATATTTGGTACTCATGACACTTCAAGATTTTCAGCTTTTAAACTTGCATCCATCACTATACTGTAGTAAATTTTGGACCGGTTCACTGTCTGCACAACATGATCTTCAGCAAAGATTAGTCTAGACTTTCAACTCTTTCTGTTTTATGAACGTTTTGGTCACTGCGGAGTGGGCTTTCAGAATTGGGAGTGGGCTTTCAGGACTTTAGTAAGTTAATAACTTTGCAAAATTGCTAGATACTGTATGATTGATTTGGAACAATCAACTTATGGTTGAAAGGTTCATCTCTATTGCCTTTATCTGGTCAGCCTGCTGTTGGAGAGTTTTGGTCACTTTTGAATGGCTCGCCATATTGCAAAGTCTGTGAAAACGTAAAGGTAAGCTGCTTTAGAGTTTGTCAAATAATCCATGATGTTATCTCCAATAAATAGGAGGTATATGAGAATATTCTTCAATTTTAATCAGTGTTCTCCACTGGATATGTATGCTAAACCTTAATCTAACAGTCTACTAATACTCTAATAATGCACAATATGTATGAAGAACATGCTTTTTTCAGGTTTACGTTTTTAATATCATCCAAAACCCAATAATTCCTGTGTTATTTAAATATATTTAGATTTTACTCACTGTGAAATTTTGGTATATTGGAAAGAGCCGAATTCATAATATTCACCTTATCCCCTCCTTGCTTTTCAGAATGACCTATAAATTAATAAAATATGACTAGAAGGTTTTATTAGTTGTGATGCAGACCTCCCAACTTTGTGCGAGGAGAGGGAAAATATGAAGGGTTATAGAGCGAACAATCTCTCGATAATTAACAGGAGGATAAACAAAACATAAATTTGGATATTGCGTTTATTTGGACTACCACTCAAATATGCGTGAACCACGCAATTTTAATTAAAAGATAAATCTATGTGACACTCTGCCTCAGAGTTAATTATTCAGTGTTGTATAATAAAAATAAAGCCTATTAAACATGCCACACACTGTATTTCTCCATTAACAGTAAAATGAGCATGCATTGGGGACGTTTTAAATTCAGAGGATGCATGTTCAATTGTCTTTTCTGTTTTTCCATCCTTTTCAATGCTGGGTTATTTTACTGTTTTTTTTTTTTTTTTACGTGTGTTTGTGCGTGTGTGTGGCATCTATATTGCAAATTAACTTGCATTAACACTTACATTTGGAAATGAGGAATACAAATACTCTTCATTCAATGTGGCAAATAATCATGAGAAGTGCTAGTAAGAAATACAAAGTTTTGCAAATGTATATGGCAGATCTTAATATTTGAATGTATTGTGAGTATTAAAATGTAATGATGGCATGTTTGCGTGTGGCCTGTGTTAATGCTTTTACACGTCTTAGTGTTGCAGGTGGTGCTCACTACGGTTTATGAAAGCCATTTGATTTAATTTAGTATTATTCATTGCTCTCTTTACCACACGTCATTTTTATTTAAACAATTTTCTACCCACATTATTATTTTTTTTTTTGTTTCGCTGTCCGTATATGTTATTTCAGTGGCTGAGAGATCTTAACGTGCTGCAATCTAAGAAAACACGTGCAATTACAAAAACACCAGCAAATTAAGAAAAGATATTTATACTTTTGACAGCACATGTGCTGCAAATCCTCACACATAAAAAAACATGCTGCATTTTCACACAACGCAAAGAAATTAGTAAAACTTTCTCACAAAACTTTCAAAAAGAAAGTGACAGACGCTGCTGTTCCTTAACTATTGCTCAGTGAAGTTGTAGTTGAAAGGTGACTTTTTTTGTTTGTTTACTTTAACATTCTGATTTCTTTGTCTTTAGTCTAAAGAACGAATCTTCTTGAAACATTTCCATTGTGTTCTGTGCTATTTGAAAGTCCTGTGAGAAAATTCAGCACGTTTTCGGAAATTGTTTGCATTATGAAAAAAGGCAGCATTGTGCTTGCGTTGTGAGGATTTGCACCACATGTGCTGTCAAACAAATGAAGATGTTTTCTCAATTTGCTGCCACTTTTTTGTAATTGCACGTGTTTTTTTGTAAGAGCCCCTATTTTGGGTTTTTAAAAAATGACCTTTCATGCAGTGTGTAACAGCTCTAAGTAAAGTGAAATATCCAGCTAAGGCTTAAATCTGAAAGTGCACGGTGTTTAAAACCATTGATTCAGTCGTATAGTGGTTCGAATGATTGGCCACTGTAACGAGTCTTTAGCCATGTTGGCGTGACGTCGATGCGGAACTCAAGCCCCACCCATTTGTTGCATGCGCAGACCCTGAAAAATTGAAACCCCTGGCCCCGCCCACAAACACTGTAGAAAGATAAACAGGAATACAAACACTGTAGCAGATCCTGGTTGAATCAAGTCGTGTAGATGCTGTGCTCTGAAGTGTGCTGGAAAGTTAATGTTATTTTCCCTATGCAAAGATGAGGCTGTGAAGAGTCAGTGCTTGAAGTTTATTTTTGCAAAAATACCTCAGCAGTGTAGCCCCAGCCTGTGTTTCTGTCATTTTTCTGATGAGTGCTTCAGCAATCTACATACTTACAATGGGGAATTCGTCGTACGTTTTTTAAAAGAAGAATCAGAAAAGACTATATGGGACTTTGTCAGAGCTTAAAGGCTCTCTTAGGTAAGCTACTGTTGGGGTATTTACAGTTTTAATCCAAAGAATGACCAGTCTGTCAGATGAAGAAGAGCCAGAGTCAGAGATTCAAATAAATAAATAAAGTTTACTGAAGATAGTTCGTAGTTTCATCAGCAGAAGCCAGCTTCAACACTCGCAACGAGTTCCTAGGCCGATTTGCTTACAATCACAAATCAATAACAATTATACTCTCACATAACGTCATCCTCTGGATTGGTTAAAACACAGATAGACTTAGAAGATTTCCATGTGGGTGCGTGCGTACAATTCGAAACAATATCTTAAGCATAAACGTCAGACATCCACTAGAATGTTTAGTGCTGACTCCAGACCTGGTAAAAGTATCTACAATCAAAAAAAGCACACACACTTAAAGTACAATCTGTTTCTTATCCAAGGCTGAGTGTACTTCTTAGCCGTCTTTATCAAAACTGGTTAAAAACCGGTATAATCTACATTCAGACAGTTAAGAGTCTATCTTAAATAAAAAAGTAGAATCACTTTAAAAGAATTAACCGTGAAAATAGCTAAATCACTTAAGACATTTTAGATAGAATTAACTCATAGAAATAACAATAGAAACAATCAAAGTTGTTTCAAGTCCTCAGCCGTTCATTTCCACTCAAGGTCTCCGTGACCTCTGACTTAGTTTGGTGGCTCCTGAAAACAGTTTCAAAGAGACAGGCAATGCACTGAACATTCTTTCATAAAGCAGTGTATTTAACTTATTCATTAGTTGAAATTAATGCAAAGTTAAATACTCATTCGAATAAACAATTAATTACCTTAAATGAAAATAATGAGGAAAATAGGATGATGAGGAAAGGATAAACATCCACGCTGAGATGGTTGGGACCGGATGGGATGGTAGAAATCTGAGCCCTTCACTACCATCCTAACTTTCTATTTTGCTAACAATTCACATAAATAACCAACGCTCTGGATTTGGTTCCTGTATTCGGTTAACAGTCCCAAGACTATTGTCCAAACTTATTGTCAAAAAAGTTTCTTCCTCCATTTCACAAGTGTAAGTAAGTGCAATTAAAATGGTTGTCTCCTTGTTTTCTCTAGCTGGCAAATTATGTATTTAATTGTGTTTTGTTACTTGTAAACGCTTGTACTGTATCTGGTTTAGATACAGTAACTTGTTTACGGATTTAAATGTGTTTTAATGCACTCCTGCATTGGGCTTAGACGTACACTCTTCACTCTGACTACTTCAAAATTGTGGTGGGCATTTTTCTCTGTCTCACGCTGAACCCAGTCGACCAATCATCGGACCAATCAGCGCAGATTAGCATCGTGCTTAGGAGGGGTTTGGGAACAAATGAATCGCTGAATGAATCATATTTGTTGGGATAATTAGGTAAATATAAATGCATATTATAAGACAATAAAAGTGTTTTATGACCTTGCATGCATGTCAGACAGTTGTTAGAGACCCCTTAAACCAAAATATGACCCTTTTCAATGCATAATAGAGAGGCTCTTTAAATTGCTGCACATTAAGTTATCTCGGCCACCGTATGTTATATACAATATAACAATACACATACATTTTTTTTAAAGTAATGTTATTTATTTATGTATTGTGCGTTTGTTTGTGTGTGTGTGTGCATTTTATGCAGTGTTCTTTGCATATTAGTTCAGAAGAATGAACAAACACTCAACATATAAAAAGTGAAGTGTACATTCAACAAATGCACATATTCAAACCACATGCATTAAATGTAGTTAAATATAAAACACTTAAAGAAACAAGAATGCTTACACCCTGAAAGCATTCCTAATGACCACGACTTTCAATACTGCTTTAAAAAAAATAAAACAGACACAAATAAGAGAGACACAGTCATTGTTTTAAGAGGTAGAGGTTTTATTGCGTAAAACACTGGCTAAAACTGTACTGCTTCAAATAAATTAGAACTTCTAAAAAGCAGAAAGAAAAAAAAATACTTCTTGATAGTTCATCGGAATACTTTTTTTTTTTTTTTTGTCAAACAGATGTATGACAATAAATAATAACTAGGAAAAATCCTTAAATACAATAACAAGTCATCTACTTGTTAAAAGCATATTATAAGTAGCAATATAACCTTCTACTCTCCTCAGAACCTCCTCTGATATAGAAATAGTCTTCATTCAGGAATGTTGGACAGTATAATGATCATGATCACATACTATAGAATATTATGGAGAAAAGAAAGAAAAAAAAAGTTTGTCTTTTTCAAATCCCTAAAATCACAATATTATACACATCTAAAATATGCAAGTGACTGTACTAGAGAGAAATGACAGTTACAGACTCCTATGGAGAAATAAAGTTTGTTTGTTTTTTAAACACAAATTGTATTATTATTTATATTGTTAATAGTATGGAAGATAACATGAACACATTAGCACCTGAAATTATGGGATGGTGGATCACTATACAAAAATAATTCAAGAAATAAAATAAAACAAGTCTTCCAGTGTCACTAAAATAATTATTGCCTGCCCAGAGCATCAAACATGATCCAACATGACAGATTTACTAGAAAAAGCTAAATAAAAAGTGGAGTGAATGGAATGTCTTTATTGTCTTATTTATTGTCTTCAACTTGTTTAATAAGATTATTACTCTAATATACTTCGATTGGAGTGTGCACATTTACAGTACATACACAGAAGGATAGCAAGCAATTGACCATCACCAGAAAACACAGTAGTGCGTTGAAACCTCTAAAGCTCAATGCAGTCACAAAGTATGTCTTTCATTTCAGACGTTGACCCCCCCCCCCCCCCCCCCCCCCCCCCCCCCCCCCCCCTTAGTAGAGCTTGTACAAATAATTTGTATTAAATGTAAATCAACTCGATTTAAGGCAGTGAGAATTATCAAAATAAAAAGAATCAGGAAAAACCTCAACAACAAAGAACAGACCACAAAAAAAGTGTTATGGTGAATAAAAGATCCGTTGCTTGAAAACTACATTTTCTGTGAACCTGTAAAATCTCTATGCGCCACTTCTAGACCACTTCTATCATTTTTTTCCAACTCCACTTTATCTCTTCTCCTTTTTTTCTTAAGATGTTGTGGTCTTAGGGCTCTGATAAGGGTTTATGTTTTTATTTACTGCTTAGAGAGGAGTGTGGCGGGTATTTGTGAGTCCTCTAAACTCCTCTCGGCGTGAATAGAGCAGCCGTAAGGCCCTGGGGTTTAAGTGCTGAGCTTCCCTGTGCTGAGCTGGAAGATATTGACTTTCTTAAAGTCTGGATCATTTCTGTTTATCACAAAACATTAATATCCACCCTTCCCCCCTCACCTCCACCACCACTCATGCATCTCTAACCCCCTACCCATACTTATTTACCTTCTAACCCCTGCTAGCCTTCAATAAAATGAAGTACAATGAAAGTTGATACACTTTATTTTGTTCTTTAAGAGGCTTGGTTTCATGGGATTCAAACTGCCTGTGTTGTTAATCTCTTCTAGTAGAGTAACATTCAGGACAACAGATGCATACAAAAATAGGCCATGGTGATGTGTGATTCAAACTTAGGAGGAAAAAAAGAATTGAAATATGGTCAGAAATGCACAATTTGACCTTTTAAGGAGAAAAAAAATGATCAAACAAAACAAAGTCACGAATGCCAGCCTGAAGTTTCGATTACACACAGGTAACAGATAACTGATTATCTATATACCTCATATCTACAGTGCCTTTCTCAAGAGCTCTACTGTATAAAAGGAAGTGCCACTGTGGGACAATAAACCCAACAGAAGTGCTACAGTTCCTTCATATTATATTTCAAACTTCACAAATAACACGTTCATCCTCTTGGTTACATGTGGTCAGTATTTGCCGGAAGTCCACCAGTTACACTTAATGCAAAGAAAACACATTTCATGTGTGTCTGCCATATCACTTTAAGTGATATACATTCTAAAAACTGCACAACGATAAAAAAAAACATGTATTACTATACAATGTTACCTTTTTTTCCATATTTTATTTTCACAGGAGAAAGACGAGGACAGGAGGGAATGAGGGAGGCTGATGGGAAGTGCTACTAGTCGTCAGGCAGGTCTAAAGCTGACCCTTCTGCGGCCCGGCTGAACAGGCGACTAAGGTTTCTCTTGACGTGTTCTGAAAGAGTGAGGAGAGGTGGAATGGGAAGAGTGGGGGTGAATGGAAGCAGCGTGGGAGGGGGTTGAATTGATTTCCTCTGTGATGACAGCTCCAGTCAGGCTGGCACCAAACGCCCCAACCCCCCCCATTTCACCATCCACATCCCTCCGTCCGCTCGCTCCATCCCTGCGCGTCAGTGGCGCTGGGCAAATGGCCACTGGTGGTGTCATGTTCTTGAAGGGTGCGCTCAACAGCTTCCCTCCATCTTTCTTTCCCTTCCAACTGTCGCGAAATCGTTGGCGCGGATCGTTTTTCTGATAAAAGCATTATTTTTGGGACAAAAGTCACTTGGAGGAATTTAATGACAGTCTTTTTTTTAAACGTTGTCATTTTTCCTCTTCAGTAATGTCTCTTCAACGCTCAGTCCAGGCAACTCCTATAAGAGCTGCGTATTTAGTTTCAGACTCATCAGAAATAGGGTTCATGTTTCTCTACTTCATCATCTTTATCCTGTGCTTCACAGAACATTACTGAGGCTGAAGGGCTTTGATTAAGGGAGTTTATGAACCCCTAACTTATGGAATCCCAGTTTCTTTTTGGGGAAAGAGGAGTTATTTTGAATAACTTTATGTTTCTTTTATAGTGATGCACTGGGAATGCTTTCACGATGTGGTCAATTGTAGGTCCTTAAAATCCCTGGATCACATTTGACTCTACTTCATTCAATAGAGCAAGGGGTATCACCAGAAACACCTTCTCCTGTGTTAGCATGACCAACAGAGTGATGATGATTCCCTTCCTCTGAGTTCCCAGAAATGTCATAGTCTATGCGGGAGCGCTTGAAGCGCCGGTCAGGATACTGGCTGTTGTCAAAGGGCATGCGGTGAACGCACAATACATGGGTCTTCAGGTTGCCTTTCTGAGAAGCACTGTAAGGGCAGTAGCGACACTGGAATGGCCTCTGACCTCCATAACCTGCAAATTAAACCAACAACATTACAATCCTGTTGTTATCAAAAGAATTCAACATTGCATGTTGTATTTGGTTACAGTCAACCCAAGATGGAGGTTTAACACTGAGACTGCCAGAAACTACTAGAAAGCTCTTAGCCATAGTTCAAATCAGACTATACAGAATTTAATTTTTGTCACATCATATTTACATTCAAAACTTCCATTGAGATTTTAGCTTTGAATGTATGTCAACATATTTTACTTTATATATATCCTACCTTATATATATATATATATATTTTACTTTGTATTATATCCTATAATTATATACAAATTAGCAGTCCACCCCATAGGTGTGTACCTTACTTTGTCCAGCTTGTAAGAGAGCAGTTTTTTTCACAGCAGTAAAAATGTTATTTTTGAAAGTTTGTAAAAGACTGTAGTAAGCCTGCATGCATTTCGTTTAGCTGAACTAAGCCAACGTTTCATGTTTTTTAATGCTTTGTGTGTTTTATGCTGAGTGCTGAGCACTCTCATTTTTCTCATGCAGCCTAAGCGGCCGATCACAACGAACACACTTTTACGTTCCAAAAATGTGAGATACACCACACTGCCTTTTTGTTGACAAAAAAAAAAAAGGACAGTTTCCCTTTTTCTGCATTGTGAGCACATGGCGCGCAACGGCGAAAACGCAAGGCGCAGTAAGGGGCCGATCACACTGAATGTGCTTTTCCGTTCTAAAAATGCGAGGCACACCCCACTGCCTTTTTGTTGATAAAAAAAAAAAATTAAGTGCAATGCGCTTTTTATCTTACTAGGAAAGACGAAGTCAGCTGCCTATTGTGCGCGAGTGTTGCTGTTGATATTGGTGTAATTTTAATATTTAATAATATAGTGATATTCAAGATTTTACTCTTTCCAACTGCAGGCGCACAGCACGCAACGACAAAAAGGTGATGGGGCAGTAGGAGGTTAAAACGTGAGGTGCGCAGGATGCATAAGCAGCATGCAAGACATTCACGTTCGTTAGTAAATCATTCCAAAAATGCGCCTTTCAATGCGAAAAGCGCCTTCGGTGTGATCGGCCCCTAAGTGGTTAAAACATGAGCCACACGGGCCGCATAAGCAGTGCGCAAAACGTTCACGGATGTTAGTAAATTATTCAAAAAAGGAGCCTTTCAATACAAAAAGCGTGTGATTGGCCCATTAATTCGTTTTTTTTTCTGCCAGAATGTTTATGTTAGCAGAAAGTTGGTAGACAACAGAGACATGCATATGTGTCGTGCAATTTTAATAAATCAAAAATTAAACATATGCACATTTAGGGCAAGTCAGAGTACTATAGTTATATGTGTTTTATATTAACAAATGATTAAACTACAAAATTAAAAATGATCAAAATGATCCCCTCTGTAATTCTAGTGTTAATCATCGGATTCATCAGTATGAATTAAAAGCATTTGCTCCATCTGACCGTGGACAATCTCTGCTGTTCAGATGAAGACATTTTTTTTGTGCTCAATCCTACAGAACTTTGAAAGTGCTCTTTTCAGCATAGAGCAAGTACAACTGTTTAAGAGATTGGATCTGATCATCGGTGCATTGTACACAATGGCCCTTAATAGCCCACACAAGTCTGTTTGAGGAATGCAGATTACGTGCCTATCATATCTGGCCCTCTTATCAGGCCCATCCACTTAGAGCAAAGCCAGGCACTTTCAGCTACGCGCTACTTTAGAACATTAATAACAGTACATTTGCTCTCCATTTTTCTCAATTCAATTTGAAAAGCACTAAATCAAATTAACATGGCGGTTTAAAATAGCAGCCACATTGGTGTGGAGAATGTAAAGCGGCTGCATTAAAGGTGTAGCCGCGACGTAATGTGAAAAATGCACGCTTCCTCAAAGTACGGTTGCCTGCTTGCGTATGCATGTGTGGCACACACAAAAAAGAAGGATTTATACGCACTTTGTGTTTGGCTTTGGAGTCTCAGCGGCTTTCCAATACTACAATGTCTGCTGAGGCCTCGCTACAAAGGGGATTGCTACAAGTTTTAGAGCTTTCGATGTTTCTAGTTGTCTGATAAGGAGCCGGCGAAGCGCAATCCTGGCCGTTTCATTCATACGCATTTTAATTTCACACTCCCTTACATTGTGCTAAGTCTGAGAGGCAGCATGTTCTCATGCCACTTTATACTTAGAACAAACTAGTGTCACCAAATGTAAGTCAGCTTTATTTCCCTTTTCTTCTCCTCTATTTTCTTCTCTATCTTGTCTTTCTTTTCCTGAAGCGGAGACTGTTCAGGCAAACGCAGAAGGAGTTGGGAGTTGTCAACGACTGGTCCAACTTGCTAGGAAATGGGGCACTTTTTGTCCCATGCAAGGAGGAAATCTACATATTGTGTGCGTGGGATAAAAAGGAGGAGGAATATGGAGAGGAGAAAACCGTGCTCACTGTGGCCATGACAGGACCGCAGGTAAATGATTAACAGGGCTCGGAGAGATTCACAAAAGAAGAAAGCCTATTGACATGTAACCTCCGTCACAGCTCTTCGTATTCATCCAAAAAGCTTCCTCCAGTTTCCCATTTCAAAGTGAGATAATACTGCCCCTTCAGGGTGCCTATTTGGTGGTCAAAATAATTGGCAACAATGAATCATATTTGGAGAGGTGTTCTGTGGCAAGGCACATTTTTCTTCAAAAAGGAGCACACACATTGAGCCCGCTCTCCAAATGTTTCTCGTAATAGTTGCCCGATTACTTTCAAAACTAATTGGGGCAATTTCGGCTTGTTGCTACTAGTTGCTGAATGACAAGGGAAGAGGAGACATAACCTGGGATTGTGTGTACAAAGATAACAGTGTGTCATGGTTTGTCAAAGCAAGTGTGTGTTCCTCAAATTCAAGTATCTTATAGACACTTACCCTCTGTTAAAATGTAACACAATATTAACATTTCTGTAAATTAATAAGC
>CAIGQZ010001278.1:1865518-1879316 GCA_903798205.1 Danio tinwini | reverse complement strand
AGATAGATAGATAGATAGATAGATAGATAGATAGATAGATAGATAGAAGCAAAAAAAATTGGACATACTCTGAAAAATTAATAAAAATTAAACAATTTGGAAAATATTTGGAAAAAAGGAGAGAAAAAAATCACAGGAGGGCT
This sequence comes from Danio tinwini, assembly GCA_903798205.1. Taxonomy (NCBI): domain Eukaryota; kingdom Metazoa; phylum Chordata; class Actinopteri; order Cypriniformes; family Danionidae; genus Danio; species Danio tinwini. The sequence continues at coordinate 1,879,173 of CAIGQZ010001278.1, read as the reverse complement.
AATAATTTTGATTTTAACTGTATATGGAGAGACCTTTTCAGCTATACTGTATATTCTGTACATGTATATGTGTATTTGCGTGTCTGTGTGTATATTTGTGTGTGAGTGTTTGTTGCATTTCATAAAGGAACTCACACAGGTTGTTCCCGACATACCTGATAACACAAATGTGATGTCTGAGTGAACTATATCTTTTAAAACAGCTGTTCCCAACCGGGGTCAGTGTGACTATGCAGGGGCCAGAGTCTCTCCCACTCTAATGGGATAGGTAATTATACAGTCTGATCTCACAGACAAGGGATTTAAGAACTAAGTATACTATGTGACACATGTCTGGGGATATTAATAGTCATAACAGAATGGACAGATGGACAGGCCTGAGATAATGCTGTCAGATGCCATAATAAGCTGCACCGTGGATGTCTTAAAGTACAAACAAACCAAAAAAAAAAAAAAAGTCTGTAAATGTCTCAGTACAGGCCTACTATCTCTACGGCAGATGTCAAACGCTGGTAAAAATGCACCAGCGCAAGATCCTGAAAAGCAAAGCTCTCTTTATCCCTTTAGCGTCCGTGGCTCAACTCTTTGTAGTGCGACTGAAGAGCAGTGAAGTGGGCCCCCTCCCCAAACGTCCGAGTCCTAACAGCCACCCCCTCACGACTGATTGTTGATCCTCCTGAAGAGGACAGATCAAATATTCCACTCCAGTCTGTGAGCGGGGCAGAGATATGATTGGGGTTGACGGACGGGGCCCCCAGTTTTGAAGTCTTAACAGACAGTGCGACTTTGATATCTGTACTCGGCGCGTATCACCAAAGACACAGGGAATGAATGAGAGTGAGGGGGAACTGAGAGAAAAGCTATGAACAAAAGCATCTGTGGAGTGGTCAGGGCCAGCGGCAGCATGTGTCAGAGGCTTTTTGAAGTTTAACCCCCTTCCTCTCCTCCTCCTCCTCCTCCCTCTATTCCTCCCCCAAAAGGCCCCGCTTCTTCCCTCACACTTCCTGCTTTCTGGGAGAGCCCAGTGGCGACACATAGACACACACAGCAGCCTCATCCAGCCAATTACCAGGCCCTCCACTTTTTTATACTGTATGATAGACAGAGCTGCTTTGAATAAAGGCAGGAAACCACTGTTTATTTGCTAAAAAAACCCAGCGAGTTAAATCTGTGTAATGTGGGGGAAAATATCACATTGGTCACATCATCTAAAGAAATCAAGCAAAAGTCCTGTTTGTACTAAGAATGAACTATAAGAGTGTCCACGCCAATGCACATTAATGTTCTGCTTATTAGAAGCATGCAGCAGTTAGGTCAACTGCTTTAAATGAGAAACCCTTTTCACTTTTTATTTTTTACGTTGCCAGACGGCACCAGCATTTTTGATAATCTTTACAGTAAAAAATGACAGTATATTTAGTTGCATGAATCTATATTAATGGTCTTAAAGTTGATTCCTGGAGGGCCGCAGCTCTGCACAGTTTTGCTCTAACCGTAATCAAACACAGCTGATCCAACTAATCAAAGGCTGTACCTTCAGCGATCTTGCGTCCTTGTGTTCTCGTGTAACGTCATCATCAAACACCAAAGTTCAGTTCCAAAGCTCAAGACAGCAAAAACGGAGGACGCGTGAAAGTACCCGGATGTGTTCTTGATAAGACTTGAGCACCGAACTTGCTCTAGAAGTCCCAGAAGTCATTGCGACTAAATAAAGAAAGTGGGAAGCACAGAATTTTATATAGATTTACTATTAAAGTTCAGAGATATAACTTATTTATCTCAGGAGTTTCCCTAAATGAGACGGTGAAAGTAAACATTACCGTGAAAATCTTAATAAAAGCATAAACACATTAAGGGTGTTTGTTTTCTGAAATTCATAGTAAAATCTGTTTTATTTGTATTGTGCAAAGTATATTTGTAAGGTTTTGTGCATGTTAAAAGCGCGTGAAGATCACATGACCATCAGGAAGAACGCAGCATTTCATTTCTCACAGGACGCGTTCTCTGTTCTTGCGGTCTCCCGACTCTTTCAAGGTGACCTGGCAAGACCGGTCTTCACAAAAATGCAAGTACGTTCTATGCGTTCTTAGAATTGAGAAAGCGCCAAGATGTTCAAGACTATTAGAGACTATTATTAAGCATGTGTGAGTTGGAGGTGGTTGGAGCTAACTATGCAGAGCTGCGGCCCTCCAGGAACTGGAGTCTGAGACCACTGATCTATATGAAGCCTCTGTTTCATTTGATTCATTGTCTGCATTTTTTTTTTTTTTTTTAATAATGAAAGTGTCATCCAACCAACCATCAATCAATCAGTCATGTTTTTGCATAATCTGAACTCAATTCAATTAGTTGGAGCCTAATCAGAGTTTTTAAAACTGTGTGTTTAACATTTTGCACAGTAAAATTAGACACAATATGTTGTGTAAAGTGTAACCAGCAGACTATAAACAAAGTATTCACTTGCTTTTAGACCTGGTAATATTGCAATCTTCTATAAAGCCTGTAACAACATTGAAACCCCTTGAAACTCATCCATTCACCATCATGATCATTATTCAAATTATTAGTAGAATTACTTACTTCCAGGGCCATTTATATCAACGTTGATATAGTGATAGTAATAGTAATGATATTGTTCTGGTGTGGATTTTCCTAATCTCACTGAATTTAAACGATTAATAAAAGCTGCTATTTATAATTATTGCCCTTGCTGCGAATAAGTCTTAATTCACAACTACAGTAACGCTAGGAAGTCCTTCTGATGGCCTGCAAGTGAAAACTGAAATCCTAAAGCAGCAAAGTTCATCTATAAAGAGGAAAGGACATAAACGTGTGCAATCATCATTTTCTTAACTTGTGTTTCCGCAGATTCAAAGTACTGAGCTTTAGCATAAACAGCAGGCAGGAAAAGTGGGTTTCTAAAAACTCTGTCTTCCTGGGATTGAGCGTTCGGAGCAGAGGGATGAAGAAAAGACTAAACAGATGTCACAGCTTGGCGGGAACGAGGGAGTTAAATAGCTTTATTTTTTTTTCTTCTTCCCTCTTTTTAAATGTCTCACGTATAAACAGATTTTGTTGCTTCTTAAAGTGGGCTCAAAATTAAAGCGTATCGTTTTACACACATATTGCATGCATATTAGTGAGCCCCAGCTGCCCGTGTCCTGTTCTTAAGAGCCATATGATTGAGTTAGGGGCCCGGGTATCAGATAAGATTTAAGCCTGCTCTCCCTGTGCGCTCCCCCTCTGCATTTTACTGCTAACTTATTAAATGGAGAGAAATGACATTATTTTTCTGAGTGTATGTGTAATTATTGTCACACACCTGTGACTCCTGCCATAGACGACAAGAGGAGGAGAGGAAGGAAGAGACGGTGGAGAGGGGAGAGATGTCGCTTGGAGCAGCGGGAGATCGTTTTTTTCTTCCTTTAAATCGTGGGTGAGAGAATAACAGCGAGCTGGTTAATCACGGAATCTCTGTCGTGTGGAGAACACGGATATTCTAACAAGCTCAACGGCAGATATCATTGTGAATTTCGCCCTGAATTAAATGTCCTTTCATCTTATTTCCTGCACACAATACCATTTCTACATGCAGCTCGAAGTTTATGGAAAAGTTTCCCCTTTTTTGTCTGCCAAACAGGCTTTCTTTCTACATACCACCAACAAACTGTTCTGTGTTGGCAGTTCTAGATGGCGAACAAAACGTCTCATCTGAAATTCTGATGCGTGCGCCAAACACACGTTTCCTCCTTTCTTTTCTTTTTTGTTTTTGAGGGGACCACCCCGTGGAAGGCAACATGTGAAATACTGCTCTGAAGACAAAGGAAATTACCTATTAGAGAGGGAGCAGTGATCTTCTTCTGCCCCGACTCCAAAAACTGACTCAGAATGTTGTAATTGTTTACCTTTGACACTGACCGTAATTCTTCTCCCCACCGAACGTAACAGAACGTTTCAGCATGGCTTTTTAAAAGCTTTAATGCCGTAACCAGAGTTGAGTGTAACACGTTTCACAGTAATGTGTTACTGTAATCTTATTACATTTTTGAGGAACGCAGTAATGTACCGAAATACATTTTAAATGTGTGTAATTTGAATACAGTTACTAAAGTTAATGTAATTGCGTTACTTACGTTACAATTATAATTTTTGGAAGAAAAAAATGCTTCTTTTAAATCACATTTTCCACTGCACCATCAATTTATAAGCATGCACTAAAGGTAACTAGCTGGAGAACGCGAGCTGAAATGATGGTTGCTTCTTCAAGTGGAAATACAGACATTACTTTGATTTCATTACTTTGAGAGTAAAAACAAAAATATTGATGTCAATTGCAGTCTATATCTAATCTCTTAACAAGTTTCAACTGCTTTTAACCTAACCAGCAACTTGTTCAAGCACTTGAACAGAAAGCATTGTATAACATTCTCGTCACCAAGGAGGACACTGGCACCCAAAAGCACAGCGGCACAACTCAGCCTAAACAGGCTAAATAAAAAAAAATAAAATAATTGTCGGAAGTGAAGTTATCTTCTGAATGTGAAGAGAAGTATAGCTGCTTATGGGGCCGTTCACGCGTCTTTTGCAAGAACTGACTAATCAGCTTCATACATTAAAATATGTACATTTAGGTAGACAAATTACCTCAGACAAACACAGAACACCCAAACACTGCAGTGCTTTTTCATACTATAGATGTCAGTGGTTACAGTGGTTAGAAATAAAGTTTTGAGCGAATTAAAATTATTCAAAGTATTTTGAACATGTCAAGCTGCTGTGATCAATCCATTGTAATTTTTTCGAGTGAATATTAAATTACTGAAAGAGCGACCATTTATTTTTTACAGGTATTTTTTATATGATTTAAAAGTAACTGCAAAGTAATTTTTACATGAAGTAATTAGTAATGTAATCAGATTACAATTTTCCAGTAGTAGTCAGTAATTTGTAATCTATTACTTTTTTAAAGTAGCTTGCACAAAGCTGACCGTAGCGCTGATGTCTTAGATGTCATCAAATCGCTCGCTTTAACAAATTTCTTTTTTAACACCCGCTCTTTGCTTCGCAGGAGAAAGGGCAGAGAAAAGGACAAGAAAAGCAGCTTGTTTAAGATATCCCGGCATTGTTCGGCATCAACTGGGCCCTTAAAATGTGACCTCCGCTCCGTCTGCGACTCGTGCAAATACATCGGGTGTCACTCAAAGCCTTTTATTCTGACACTTTTGAAAGAGCTGTTGATAAAAGCGAAGCACGTCAGGAGGTTTTTACACTGTCAGTCTCGCTTTCCTGCGCTGATCTAAAAGCATGGAAATAGCAGCATTTTTTTGGTGTAATGTTTTAATAGAAAACAGATGGCCGCAGATGTAGGGCTGCACAGAGCTGGGTGACATGTCTTTAATATTTTAGAGTGGTCTTGCTGTAAATGTAGAAGCAGCTGTTTCCTCCCCGTTGTAAATTTGGAGTTTTTAATTTGTGATTGACAGCTATTGGATTTGCTGTAAATTACAAAAATGAATATGGAAGCGATGGAACCGACGGCCAGGGAGGAGGGGGGTGGAGAGCGGGGGTGGGGGGCATTTGACGCCGTTCACGGATGAATAGATTTATGTGCACCCAAATGTGAGGTATTTACGTTCTCCCTCTCTCTCGTCTCAGTCTGATTCTGCTCAAGCATGCTGCTATATACGCTGCTGATATTTAAATGTACATGAATATTAAAATATAAGTGCGGGTGGAGAGGATGCGAGGTGAGGGAAGCGGCTGGTAACAGAGTTCTATTTCCATGTGTTTGTTTAGCTGCTGTTCGTTTAGTTTTAATGTCAGCCGCGAGTACAGCTCCCTTGACGCTTATGGTAGAGGTGATTGTCATCAATTCGCATCTTGGCATTTAAACCACCTGCTTCAAATATGCGTATTTGAAATGCAAATAAACTGCATATGCCCAGACAAATTAAAAAACATGGTGAGTAAACACTTTTGAAGTCATAACTTTCTCTCTCTTTTTTTTCATCAGGGACTTGCACTGTCAAATGTTCTTTTACTTGAGAAGGCAACGGCAGACAGATAATGCCTCTCAGAGCAAACCTGCATAATGCTAACTGATTATATATTTATTTATGGTTTTGTTCACAAGGCATAGAGAGCGGTTATGTTTTTATCTCGGCCTCAGCTTGATTCTTATGCCTCTGGAGTGTTTTCGATTAACTGTTTCTGTCTCTTTTTTTGTCCTTCTGAAAAACGAACGCATTATGTTTTCTCTCCTTATTTTCCACCTCTCTCTTCTTCATCGCCTGACACTAGCGTTATTCAAACATCAATAGCTATACGTCTTCTTTAGCACTGACTCTTACTTTCATATTGATATTTATATGTGATCATTACTTTTCTTCTCTAGGCTTTGTCTCTGTGTGTCAGCTCGAAGGTGCAATATCCAATAGTGCATTCAGAGCAAAACGCAGAGCAAATATGCAGCATCAGGCTGGATACCTTTATAATGAACCCGGCGCATAATTCTTCTTAAAGTGTCAATTCAAACATGATCATGTTGCAAGTCTATTTTTCTTCTTTCTATCTGCTTCATCTGTTTCAGTCCAGGCCGTGTGAGAGGATACTATGATAAAGATGAGTTTTTAATCAGGCAGATGGCTGACACACTAAACACTCTTCCTGTATGTGTGTAATCATTGCCATCACTCTCATTAATCATCATCATCATCATCATCATCATCATTCTGGTCATCATCATCATCGTCATCATGTTTTAAATGAAATAAAAACACATCACATTGACAATCTGTGCACCCACTCAATAAAACTAAATGAAAAGAACAACAACTTCTGCACCACTGTTTCCCAGCGCCTCCCGTTTCTGATAAAAGTTGCTGAATGTTGTTTCTGAAATTAACGAGCAGTCGTTTCATTTTGTCAGATGAAGAAGTTGAAGTAAACAGGCAGGGAAGACAGACATGAAACAGCTTCATTAGAGTTAAGGACCCCCCCTCCCTTCTAAAACGCATGCAAACACTGGGTTCACCTCATCGAGAATCGATTGTGCCGCCAATCGGGCACTTACAAAAACGCCTGTCATCCTCTTGACGAGCAGTTGTCAAGCAAACCCAGTGGCCACCACCAATGCCGGCGCCGCTAACGTTCACGCACCTGTCAACCGCAGGCAGGCAGAGCCCCTGATGAGGTGTTACCTAATTGTGTTTTAGAAAGCGATGACACCTCGTCTCTACCTCTCTCTCACTCCACTATGATATGTCTCTTAATGCAATTAGGCATAATGAAAAACTAGAAATGGTGAACACTGGAGGGCTGCTGCAAGTGATGCGGGGTGGGGAGGGGGGTTGGACTTCCTGCGGAGAGCAGGCATTCAAATGAGAACATAATAGGAACATCAGAACAAGAGCAGTATTTTCTGGGAGATGACAACAACATTAAAAAATCCAGGTAATTAAAAACATACTCTGTGTTTTGTCAAAGTGGCCGTCATCTTTGAAGTTGAAGCCCCCCCCCCCCCCCCCTCCCTAACGATTTCGGCATAAATACGAATAATGATCTCGGAAAGAGGAAAACCAAGACGACGGTCAGAGAAAAGCAGGAGAACAACAACAACAACAACAATGGGGGGAAAAAATAATCAATCAAAGTATTAGACTGAAAGTTGTTCTGTTCTCAAGGACATGGAGTTCTCGGGCATTCTGTTGGAGCTGTCCAGTAGAAAAAAATGAGACATAACTTGGATGAGACGCCAGAGAGAGGGGAGGGGGAACGGAGTGGGGGGAGAGGAAAGAGACACAGAAATAAACCCAACTCCCATCTGATGACCAGCTTGTCTATAATACTGAATTCCTGCACCGTGCCAAGATGCAGAAACAGGATAAGTCCAGATCGGAGAGATTTGAACTGGTCTCGGGCCCGTGCGAGAGCGCAGACAACTTTCAAGCATGAACGAAATCGCTGTTTCACCTGCTTACCAGTCCTTTTTGTAAGCCGATAAGAGATTTGAGCGTAACATTGAGCCAGGGAAAGAGAGAGGGGAAAAAATAAACATGATACATGGCATTCATCTTATCGTTTTCTCCCCCCCCCCCAAAAAATTAAAGGACAGATGATGTGGCCATCTTGAGATCGTTTGTCAACTGTCAGCCTGGGTTGACCTTGCAAAAAAAAAAAAAAATACAAACAGGGAGGTGGTTGATATCATCTTTACCGAAAAAAAATGGAGAGCGAGGAGAGAAAGAACTGCTGTTTTTGATAATAAAGAGACATTTTGCCTTCCATTTGCAGCGCCAGTTAAAAGCGCAACCAACAAGGAAATCCATTACGAAACGCTACTTAAAAAAGTGTGACCAATCCTTGTGCAGTCAATTAGGGACTAGAGACAGACTATGATGTTTGTCGGTTAGGGTCTGGTGCATTCTGATCAGTGAGGATTTAACGATGCGGAGGGGAGATTTGGTTAGTTTTTTATAGTTTTTTTTTTTTTTTCCATGGGGAAGAATACATGGATAGTGGGATGACATGGATGGAGAAGGGCAGCCAAGCTCTGCTTATCTATTTTGTCTCTCTCTCTCTCTCTCTCTCTCTCTCTCTCTCTCTCTCTCTCTCTCTTTCTCTCTCTCTCTCTCTCTCTCTCTCTCTCTCTCTCTCTCTCTCTCTCTCTCTCTCGTTCTCACTGTCATTCCACTTACAGAAGCATTAATGTGCACAGTTATGTGCTCATCCATTGTTCTGAGTTTTACAGCATGAAGAATGCATTTTGTGGAGCAGAGATTGTAAAAAAAAAAGACACAATATGTAGCCTAATCTAAAGTGTGTTAAAAAATAATGATTGACCAGAATAAGTGGGATGAGGTTTCATATTAAAAAAAGATTTATCTTAAAGTATGGTGTTAATCCCCAGATTAATTCCCCCCCCTCTCCTTTTTTGCATGCTGGCTTTCATAAAACCTATAACCCATAAAGTTCTTACATTTTCTGGAAACAGGCACGCAAGGCCTGATTTTACAAGAATTGCTGCCCAATGAATCATGCAGAGAATTCATCCTCTAGTGGTGTGCGACTCCAGAACTGATAATTAAACAACAAAACAAGTTTTTCAAAAGGAAGAGCAAAGAAACAAAGAACTTGTTACATAAATGCAGGAAATTTGGTTCACTAATCAAAAGGAAGAATAATGGCGGTTATCAGGGATAAATGCAGGAATTGTTTTCAAAACTGCTGGAGCAAAATGTTTAATAAAATGTATTAATATGAATAATTATTATCATTGTCTTTCCTCTTTGTCTTCTATATAATTTGTAAATCAGTGTTCTTTGCTTCAGTGGAAACTCATCACATTAGAACTGCCTGTAAACTGCTGTTAGGCTGAAACATATGGGTGCATGCAGTCGTTAGCCCACTTCATAAATATTTCATTCATATTTCCTGTTTGTGTGCATGGAACTGTGTGACTGAAAGCCTATGCATGTGTATGTGTGTGTGTGTGTCCATGACTCTCACTCTCTCTCCCTTTTTTTTTCTTTCTGTGTATAATTAAATCTCAGCAGATTTCCTTTGAAACTGCTAATCATACCAGTAAATCAAGGCTGAGATTTATCTTGATGAAGGAATAGAAAATAACTTCTGAAAGTAACAGAAACACCACTCGAGAACAAACAGAAGCAGGCAAAAGGTGAGCTTGATTTCAGACTTTGCCTCGTAACTGTCATCAGCCGTCATTCAGCCTCAAATGCGCTTGAATCGTAATATTCTCAGCGCAGGCGGTGTGTTGTAGTGTGCAAGAGAGAGCTAAAATGGGATCACAGGCCACTTATTGAGTTCTTGCGGATACAAAAGGCCTACTGTTGCAGACAGCTAAAGCTGAGGCAGTTACTGTACCTTTCAAAACTAATATGTAACCATATCTGTTTTAAAAGGACGATTCATATTACTGTGAATGCAGGAGGAAAGTTGTTCCCATCTCCCGAGCTCCAGGAAACTCGAGTCCCGACCTAATGGCCCTCAATTGGAAGGTGGCCCTTTTGTGGAAAGGGGATTGCGTTCGTAAGAAAAAAAATGACACATGAAAATTTTGTGGTGATGTAAAACATCTTCAGTTTTTTTTTTTTTTTGACAGTACAATGGCACTTACTGTGCTTTATGGTCGCAGTGGCGACACAAAGGTCATTGCATATATGACTCAGCGGACAAGGGCAGCACTGAATGAAAATTAGGTTATATGTGATCAACCAACTTATTAATCTGATTAAAATGGATTCTCTTTGCTTCCTATTTAGCAAGGCTTGGGAGAGAGAGAGAGAGAGAGAGAGAGAGAGAGAGAGAGAGAGAGAGAGAGAGAGAGAGAGAGAGAGAGAGAGAGAGAGAGAGTAACACATACACACAGAAAGAGGGGGGAGGAAAAGAAACAATAGAACATTCTGTTTATTTATCCACACAAGAGTGCCAGCGCAAACTCCAGTGCAAATTCGTTAACGTAAAAGACAACATCGACAACATGAAATGTGCATTTTTACTTTCCACATGCTTCTGTGTCCTTGCGCTGCCGCCTCATCCAGGTAACCTTTCTAATCCTGATTAAATTACTGCAATTAGAACAGCAGCTCTCCTACCTCCCCCCATATTTCCCTAATAAACAATACGCCATCTTAAATCCATTCGATGGGATTTGCATGGAACAATGCTCGAGCTCGTGCGATTTATTTCCATCTCTACAGAGGAATTAAGTGCATTTTTTAACAGCTAATGGTATAATGTGGGCTTATTTCTCATGCAATGCGTTTTTCTTTTATGCCGCTCCTCCACTCTTTCTATTTGCAGGAACTTTGCTGTTTATTTTGAAGTCGAAATCAAATGTGGCTTATTGGACCGGCTCTTCTTTTGGCGCGGCAGCTTGAACGTGGAATCTGACAGATTCGTCTGTAATTGCTACACGACCTCTCAAAACACACCCCTGTTGCCTCTGCCAGACTGTGTTTTCTGTATTTGTTTTATTAACTTTAGCGCATTGTTTGTTATTGATGTGGAATAAAGAAGCAAATAAAAGTTGACATACTTGTGCTTTTTTTCTTTTTTTAACTCCTGCGCCTGGCAGCCTGAGTCGGGGCATATTCTCTCATTACGTTTGGAGTGTATGTCATACGCTGTGTGTAAGCATGATCATTATACGGTGTGTGTGAGGTGCGCCCCAGCGCATGCAGGTAGTGTTGTTCTGCCACTACAATCCCTCAGAGAGCACATCGTCACATCTAAAGGCACCTGGGGAACGTGAGCAGCACAACTGCGAGGAACACCTCAAATTGAACAAAGTCTGGGAAACAAAACAAAACAAAAACAAAGAAAGAACATCAAGCGTATGGGGGAGGGGGTCTAGGAGCAAATCTATTAAGTATTAGCTTAAGGGTTTCTGTCATTAAATGCAAACCATAGTGGGCTACGGGGGAATAAAAATAACGAAGGCATGCCGTGATTACTGCACCAGTGAGAACACTTCATATTCTCCTCTCCCAAGGTTTCCTCTAACAAGATCTTTCTTTCCGTCTAATATTATGAATAGCATAATTGTTTCGCTGTCATTAGCATTGAATATTTCTCTGCCTTTGTTGTCATACTGGAACCCGATCCTTTATTCAGCGACCACTCGCTCGATTTTTTTCCCTCTCCCACATGGAAAAGATGAAGACTACTGTACTGTACGTCAGCAAGGTAGGAGACAGGAGTGAAAAAGGGAGCGAAATTACGAGGCCTTTCAAAAGCTTTCAGCGCCGCCAAAGTTGATATCAGAGTAAATTAGCGTAGAGAAAAATATTTTTAGAGATTGCACAGCTGCTGCGGGAGAGCAACAGGTACCATCCAGTGCGCTTGACAACAGCTTTTACAATTAATTGCTCTTTGAAAGCAGAATTTGCGTCGCTGAGTGACAAGGTGCTAATTCACCTAGGTTGAAGTTAAAATGGTAATATTGAACATGCGAAATAGCACCTCGCCTTCACCCGACGAGCCTTCATCACACACCCGGCACAATGGAAAGAGTGGAGATGCACCAACACCGTCTGTCACCTCAGAAACTTCCAAGGAGAGCGAAAGCGAGCGAGCAGTCTTTCATTGTGGGAGCGTTTCCCTCCGGCGCTGAGCTCTGAGATGGAGAAGCGTGGGACAGGGCTCAGTCTGATGTGTCGTGTCAGGAGTCTACCTTTACTCTGTAATAAGACTGTTTGACAGCTCTTAAATGTACCACAACAGTGCGCTCGGAGGCTGACAGCATTTAAACTCCCGGTGACAGGTTAAACGTCATCTGTCAGAGATGAAGGATTCGTCTCCGAGTCTTTTACAAATCAGTCGTATCTAACAACCTGGTTCTTCTTAGGTTATTCTGCCATCCCCACATTGACAGCGAGGTGCTAAAGATTACGGAAGGCCTCGGCGGTCCCGTGGGAGGGATTATGTGTACATAAAACACGGGCCGGCTGACCCTCAGGCCGTACGCATCATCAGAGTGTGACGGCTTCTCCCGCCTCTCCGCGGTCGCCTGAACGCTGGGGCTGCGCGAGTGCTAGCAGCCTAACACGAGCCATATTACTGTTAATTAGCCACCTGATGAGGACAGCATTACTGGCAATTACCAAGTTTCATCCCCGCGCCGCTTTTTGAGTGTGGAGATCTCTTTTTACCGAAAGGGAGATGAAAGTCAGGGGCAAACAGCAAGCGAAAAAAAGGAAATCAAGAGACATTTTCTCTGTTCAGTGTTAGATTCCCTCTCGTTCTCACTCGGCGTCTGTAATAGTTCGAGTTGTCTGTAAATTAGGAGGCCGCAATAATTACTTAGTAGTAATTGCTATGTGGTAAATGAGTGTGTCATTGAGGTGACGTGCGGTAGTGTGTTTGTGTGTGAAGCAAATTGTGTTACTAAAAAAACTGGATGAGGATGCTAGTACAAGTAAAAATGATCCTGCGATTAGCTACAATTGTAAAACTAAAATATATAATGAAATAATTTCATTATTCTTAATTTCAGGATTTATAACTTAAGTTTAAAGGGCACCTATGATGAAAATCATCTTTTGGGAGCAGTTTGGACAGAACTGTGTGTAGTGTGTCCACAGTCATATTGCAGTGGTGTAAACATAATAAGTGTCTTTTTTTTAAATTTCCTGATGTTAAAATAGGACCCAAATCGCTTCCATTTTGAGGCCCATCACAACATGACGTAGGAGTGCGGTTTCCCCGCCCACCAACTTGATTGACAGCCGCATATTAGCATATCTCCGTAATAATGTGTATAATCATATCAACAAGACAGTAAATGCGCAAAACAACCAGGATTAAAAGATCTGTTCAGCGCTCTGTGATCATCAATCATCATCAAATGTGATCAAGAAGGAGTTTTACAAGTTTAAAACGTTTTTAAAACAGTGCATGTTTGTAATGAATTTTTACATTTTAAAGTCTTTATCACTACAGCCACATGTCACTACAATTATAAAAGAAGTCGCTTCAATCTCGGTTGATTTTGTACAATAACATAATGGATATACATACAGCAGTGGATATTAATGTGTATCCTGTCACATTTGCCCTTTAAATCAGTGCAAAGTTAAACGCGCGCACTGTGTGTGTGTGTGTGTGTGTGTGTGTGTGTGTGTGTGTGTGTG
>CAIGQZ010001278.1:1844280-1854864 GCA_903798205.1 Danio tinwini | reverse complement strand
TTATAGCATAATAATAATAATAATAATAATAATAATAATAATAATAATAATAATAATAATAATAATTATTATTATTATTATTATTATTATTATTATTATTATTATTATTATTATTATTATTATTATTATTATTATTATTATTATTATTATACACCAGATTTAATATTCCACAATAAATTAACTAAATAATAAATAAAATAAATAGTATTTAACGTTCATCATTTTTTTTACTGACATCTGTACTGACTGTGTATTATCCAAATCAGTGTTGATGAATTTGTGGTTACTAATTAAGCACAACACAAATTAACTGTCTTGAATGAACAGTTTGATTGTTCTAAATTAAATAAATTTAAGTAAGTATTTTGATTTGTGACAACAAAGCGGCTTAATAAAATGCCTGTAAAATACTTGCAATAGTTTAATCCTACACCTATTTGCAGTAAGACTTTCACTGAGAGCAAAAAAAAATATGTCTGCCTTCCTCCTCTATGTTTGCTGAGTACAAGTAATAACACCAATGTAAAGCATCGAACTAAGAACTCCTATCTTAACTCTCGCATAGAAAATTAGTTGTCTTCTTAATTAATAATATATTAGGAAGAACATGAAAATGGATGATAGGTGTGTTTAAATATATCAGACTTTTTTTTCCTTCAGCAAATGTAATGTCTCAGCTGTAAGAAATACTCTTACAAAAGGACATCTAAAGGCTGTGGCACTCACTTACTTTCTACTACAGCCAGCCAAACCAAACTACAAACTCAATTCTTGAAGATTTACTCTCTCTCTCTCCTTTTTCATTCACGGTTACTTTCTTTTTCTTTTTATCACCAAATTTTCTGAAAGGGCAGTGTGAAACACAGAAGTCTCAAGGAGCACCAGTAACCTTAGCAGAATCATGAAAGCTGACAGATCATTTTTCACAAGGCCATAGATCCCAGACTCTTATAAAGTAATGGGCTTTTGGGAGAGGCCTTTATGAAAGCTAAGATAGTTAAGTTCTGTGTGCTAGAGATGACACAGAGACCATCAGCTCCTGCTCTGTTTCAAAGCAGGCACCCTTATTCCCAGAAAGAGGCTGGAAAGAGAGGGTGGGACTAGAGCTCTTGTAAAATGACAATATAATAAAGATTAATATGTTACTTTGTCTTCCTGATGGTCTCTAAACTTGCTTGAAATAAGGTTGAAATAGCTTAAAAGCAAATTTTGCTCCTTTAGAGAGTTTCTGTATTAGTGTGCTTCTGACCAATGAGGAAGACAGTGAACAAATGTCTCCATGTGTAATTGGTTCACAAGTAAGAAATAGTAGATTGTGCAGTGAGGATGTGCGACTCATAATGCAGTGTATATCATGTGCTAGGGAGTGTGTATGTATAACAGTGAGTCATTTAGAAAGGGATTGGTTATTGATTTATGATACAAAAACATGTGTTGTCATACTCACCAGAGGGGTCATTTCTTTTCATGTTGCTGGTGCCACCGCTTCCTCCATTGGAGCTTCCGCCAAGGCCTCCGTTGAAGGCTGCGAGGTTCTCGGAACTATAAGCCCGCAGGACAGATAGCATGTTCATCTGGTGATCCAGGTGGGGTTGATCAGGCTTTACCAGGCCAGGAGGACCACCACTTGAAGATAGAAGACCCAGGCCTGCTTGCTGCTGCCATTGCTTTTCAGGGCTGGGAGCTTGAGGAGGGGAAAGCCCAGAGCTTTGAGGGCCCACAGTTAGCTTGCATCTTTGGATGTCTTTTCCTGACAATGGAGATTCAGGAAGCATTTGCATGGATCCATGATCCTCCTCCTCGGCATCACCCATCTCCATCTCCTCTTCTTCGTCTGGCTCCTCTTCATCATCTGAATGCATGTGTCTCTCTGTCGCAGTGGGGTTCGGTAATGATTTGTCATGACTCACTTCATCTTCTTCCGACTGGCCACCGTGTTCCTCAGATGCCTCTATCTCACTGCAGGAAGCCTTGTCGGATAGGTCATCCAGATGGCCCTGACCACCCATGTCGTTAGGTGGAATTTGCTGCTGGTCCAGATATCCAACAGGCCCTCTAGTAGAGCCATCATACACAGGACCAAAGGGCTTGTAGAAGTCACTGGAGAATGCTCCCATGGAGGCTCCATGCGGGGTCTGATCCAGATGGTTGGACCAGCCTGCTTGTCCCTTTGGATCCCCAGACTCAGTCTCTCTGTCCCTGGACGAGGCTCCCTCATGGTGATGAAGAAGGCCTGGTGGTGGAGGAGCCAAGCCAGAAGCTTTGCCCACATGGGAAGGCTCTCCCAGGAGGTGCTCCTTAGTATCTTTGCCTGGGCCACACTTGCTTTTACCGAGGTGGTTGGCTTGCAGGTGGAGGGCCATCAGCTCTACAGAAGCAGTTGTGAAGGAGCAGAAGAGGCAACCATGCCAGGCGACATTATCCTGGATGGTGATAGAGGTTCCAGGAAGGGTTCCCGCTTCTGGTCTAACAGACAAATCCAAGGGCTCATACTGTGAACGACCACCTTCAGCTGGTTTAATGTCACTGGTAGGATTCTCTTCATGGTTGGCCTCACTGGATCTTTTGGTCTTGATCTCTGCATTCTCCTGGCTAAAGTGCTGACCGTGCAGCTGACTCTCTCTCATTTCTTTCTCCTTCTTCATAGAGCTGAGCACAAAGCTGTCCATGAAGGCCTGAAGGGAGCCCTGGAAGTTGACTCCATTCCCCACCATACTCTGGTAGGCCCGACCCAGGTCAGAGAAGCTAGCAGGACTGTCCACTGCAGAACCAGGTCCCTCGGGACTCTTCATGTTCTCCGTACTGGGCTCTGGCCCTGGTCCATGGCGCTCCCTTTCACGATCTCTGTCTCTGGGTGAAAGCATTCCTGGTGGAGCCCACTGGTGTGGAAGCATTTGACCTCCTCTGAAGTCAAGACCAGAGGGCATCATGCCTTTGAAGACCCCACGAAGGACATCAGGACGAGCAAAAACCCCAGTACCACCACTGTTCTTGCTGTGGTCATCCTTGTGTTCAGATGATGGAGGGTGGTTGGCCGAAGGTCCACTTCCGTTCTGCCGCTCACGGTGATGGCGCTCCAGGTGGTACTTCAGAGAAGCTGATTGAGTGCCTGCATAGTCACAGTGAGGGCACCTGTAGGGCTTTTCACCTAGAGTGAGAGTGATAAAAAGAAACAAAGACAGACAGGAGCTGATGTCAGTACAGGGGTAATAATACAGGTGCCAACAAGCTCAGCAGGAACTCTGGGCTTGTTCCACCTGTCAGAAGAAGAGCAGAAAGAAAAATAACATGTAAATATTTGACAGGAATCATGTCAGGGATTGCGTCGAGACTCTTTGAATCTCACATTCTGCAGCATTCGACCACATTTATCACTTAGCAAACAGTCCATCAGCCTTTTTGAGAGGAGGGAGGAGTTTCAATACGGGTCGATCCAGCTCAATCCAGATCCTAGGAGTGAGCCATCACTCACGTCAGTGCCATAAAAAACATATCACCATATGGTGCCTTCAGTCCACTACAGAGATCATATTTTCAACTGACAACAAAACTGTCTGGATGTTATCTCTGTTCACATGGGGAACTGCAGGCTTGTGGTGCTGCTGGTTTCTGCTGTCTTTTTCACTCTCTCTCTCACTTTCTGTCTCTCCCTTGGCCTTGTCTGCTGTCAAGCCTCTACCTTGGTGGTGGAGTTGTGCTGTGGACATTCTCTATTTGCAGTTTATCATTGTGAGGATAAATCAAGCTCCACAGTAGCTCTCTATTCCCCCTGGAGGACAACTGTGACCCCTCAGTCCAAAATGCACCCAATAAAAGTCCCTCATTTTAGAGCGAAGATAGTCTAAATTATATGAACACACCATATGTGGTGCACATGAGCATTCCTCATAAGGCAGCCTCACACTGCGGATTACAAAATGCTAACCAGCATGAAATGTACTGTAAAAGAAGGCATGCAGGCAGTTTAGAAACACATGCAAATGTACAAGAGTTCTTGTTAAAAGCAAAAAGGGAGCAGCTTTTAACAGGAGAAAGAGGCTAAATTACATTTGCATAATCTAATCAATATTGATATAAAATACATTCTGACAACAATTAGAATAGGCTTGGAATGAAAGCTAGATTTATAAGATCAATAAGCAATAAACTAAATGCAAGGCTTGATTTTTGAGACCCTGTAATGTTTCAGGAATGAAATGATGTCGTGCGAGGTGGGAAAAAAAAGACAGTGAGGGAGGGTGTTTCCAGAGATATGGGAAAATGAAAATAAAAGCATGTTTGTCAATGTGTGTGTGTGTGTGCGGCTATAAAACGCTTAGATTATACACATGGAAAACATTTTTTAACCCAGAAAAAATGTTGCATTGTTACGCAAGACTGAATTGAATGATTTAAGTCTGGCTCTGTAGTAAATCATGGATATAATTAGCAAATGGCATAGTGCTCAAGTAATTTATCATTATTTGGAGGGCGCCATTCCAGAAAAAGAATGGAAGATCTGCAGACCCACTGCACAGCTTCCTAAATAAAGGATTGCAAACACAAACTCAATACTATATTGATAAGGAACAAACATACAGAGGGACATATAGTGAAGGGCAATTGAGAGAAAGAGAATATAAAAAAGGGATAGGGAGCCGTTCTTTTGTTCTTTTACACAAGAGTGTTTGAAGCGCATATTCAAAAGACATCATACAAGATGAGCTTTTAACCCAATAAGTGCTTATCCTCTGAGCAGGATAACAGAGGCTTGGTGTGATTCAATAAGGAAACGTCCTTGATGCAAATGATCATTTTCAGTTCCTTTAACTGGAAGGAATGATATTCTGTACCCAAAATTAGAGTACAATTAGAGTGATCTGCTTTTCTCCACCCCATCTTGTGCGTCTGATTATGAAAATACTGATAACATCTAAATTCATTTGTACAAAAAAAAGCATATTAAGACATATATTGTGGTAATGCATTAAGAAATGTTAAAACTATAATACAGACCAATCCGGCCTATGTTAAGCTATTTCTTTTTTAACATATCGCTGGTTGCGAGTGTGTGTTGAAGTGCCTGTGCAAGTCTCTGTGCGTGTGGCATGTTCTTTGTGCACCATTTGGGCTCAGTAAGACATCTGCTTCATCATACGTCAGGGGCACGTGTGACATCTGGGGAATATACTGTATCCTGCCTTGCAACATTACACACAATTTACTGCTAAAGGTCATTATGTACCCGTTAATCCACTTTTAATTGATATCCACACAAACAACACAACCTCAGGGAAACAAAATGGATCGCCAAGGCAGAGAGGTAAAGAGATTATTATTTTTCATCTTTTGCTATAAGAGTCTGCAAAACTAAAAAGAAAAAAAAAAAGTTTCCAAATCTCACTCTTATGCCTGATGGACTGCGTTAATAAGAATAGGAAGGAAAAAATACATATCAAATTGCCATCTGCTATAGTGTGACAGGCTTTATATAAATTGCAGAGACCTCTCACTGTGAGTAGTACATATCCATTATCATTTTGCAAGTTCACTTCAAACAGAGCGCTTTCAGACTTAACACTTGAAGAAGTCCAGCGCAAACTGATTTCATATGGATTTGTGTGATTTGTCATGACTCCATAGTAACGTTCAGAATAAACACTCGCAGCCTTTACAGAAGTGCAATTAAAACAGTTAATAGATATGACACGCTTAAAGATGAATTTCCATATGGCTTTACAGAATGGTAAAAAGACAGCCTGCATTCCACAGGGGGATAAAGAGAGAGAGAGATTGACTGCACTGGAAAAATAGATGTCTTTTTTTCCCCGCTCCATAATCTACGCCAAATGTAGAAACAAGAATGTCAAGGTGTTCGAGTTCTCAAGCCCTCCACATCATACTCACAACTTCTATTTACATTTGAAATTACCCTTTACTGTATGCCCCATTACTTCAATCCTTCCATTCATCTTAAAGACTTTTAGATAACTAACTCGCCATGTTCTAAGCAAATAAGCATTACCAGAGGGAACGAAAACAAAACCAAAAAGAACAAGAACGAAACAAAACCACTAACCATGCAGCAGGGAAGGGCTCGCTAGTAATACCTTGAAATTTTCTACAGGGAGTCTGCCGAGTGACCTTTGTAATTTACAATGCTTATGGTTTGGAACAGTAGCAACTGACCACAGACCTGAGTTTAATGGCTCCCCCTCTCTCTCTCTTCAAAGTAAACCTTTAAAACGTTTTTCGATGCAACCATAAACCTCCATCCAGCCGTGTGAGCCAACTCTCCTCGGTTCAGTCCAAGTCTCGGTCAAGATGCGTAATGGCTCCTGATCACCAAGGTGAACCGGCACGGCCGATGCCTGTCTGTCCTCTGTCTCCCTTCAAACAAAGGTGATTCGTCTGGCATCTTGCTTCTCCCATAGCCTCAAGTTATGCGTAGCCATTGTCAGGAGCAAGGACCTTTTTATTTTTTATCTACAGCTGCTTACTGCTAAATACTGCCTTGTCCAGAAGGGGACAATCTGTGTCTCTAATTGCTGTCACTGAAGCCTAGATTCATTATGTGACTTTCCCATTAAAATGTGAGCATTAATTTGTATAATGAAATATCACCCACTGCAGTGTTCATTAGCTGTGGCCCCACACTATACGCTGCACAATGTTAGCTACCTAGAAAACTGTGCTTAATTTCACTAATGGATATTTTCCCGCTCACTGTTGGAGAGGAAATTAATACTGTAACATTAGCTCTTTAACTTTTGGAGAAATTTAAATTCACTTCATTCCTTTCAAGCCGACGTTAGAGAGTCATTAATCTAACATTGTGTCGCACAATGCCCTGGCCTCCTCAGTAAGCAACGCCATTGTGATGGGATAACGGCATCAGGATTGAGGCCCGCTTTGTGTCATCCGCATGTCTGATTGCTTTAAATCAGGGCAGGATATTTGTTTAATGTCATCGGCATAGTTTCAGCCTGATTGGAAAGGCCTGTTGTTCCTGTAAATTATTCGAGCAGAGCTCGAGCGAGACCTGCGCCATATCTCTGATTCCTGTCAGCCGGGAATCTTTATGACAAACCTATAACCGATCAGCAAAGAGTCACACATCTTGCAAGTACATCAGGGCTCGCGTAAATTGCTGCATCGACAGAAAGTGAAGCGTCCGCATGTAAACGCTCTCTGGCCGCACCGCACACACGTGGCCCGTTCCGGCGAGCAGAAAGAGAGAGAGTGAGTGAGTTAACGGAGGCTTGGGACGAGGGCCTCTGTTTCCTCTCGGCTGAAATACGGCTCTACTGGGGACCCTTACCCCCTGCTCCGAGCAGGCATAACTCAACCTCCCTCAGCTAGAAACATATTTCCCCACTCCATCCGCTGCTCTCCTGCTAGGACGATACAGCCAGCCTGTCCGAAGCCTTAACCCCTCTGTTTAAAGAAAACTTAAACACTTCACTGCGACAGCCTGTCATTGCCTAAATGTTTAACACTCTCATTTATGCTGTTTTTTAAGTTGTACGTTGAATTCCATTTCAAATATTGCTTGCTGCAAGTCATTTCAGGGGAAATTGCTCTTTATAACTGCCTCGCAGTCTATATTAGATAATAACAAATGCAGATGACAGCGTTCTGCAGACTTCATATGAATGTCGTACTGAAAATTAATACTATTTCCTGTGCTTGTTACAACAGAAGGTGAGGATACTGCAGGCTGAGAAAGTTACACATCAGCTCTGTTGTTAAGCATGCCTTATAATCAACCTTAATGCTCCAGAATAGCGCAGCTATGTGCTTCTTATTAAGTGGGACAAATACCATCTGGGTGGTCTGCTCTCTTCCTTGTATGCACATACCAAAAAAGTAACAACCATCGATTCCCTGAGCTGCGAGTGATTTCCATTTACAGTTAGGGAAAGAAGCGCGGATTGACCTCACATTATTTGCTGAATTTAAAAAGCTGTGTCTTTCTCTTTTTTTCTTCCTATTTTTATAGCTGTCCTTTTTATGATTAAAGCTTTACTGTGAACATGTGCAGGTGTTCCAGATCTCACCCATAACATTTCATTCATTGGTCTAGTATATGTACCGGTGTATGTAGATATAAGCAGTGTTCTTCAAAATTTTGATGTGAGAATTGGTCTGTGTATTAGTAATTGTGATTTTGACTTCAGTGAAGGTTCCATTGTTACACCATTAGATGGGGCAAGAGGCTGTCTGTGTGAGTGAGTCAGTGAAAATGTCTATGTACTGACAGGGACCAAAACAGAAGAACGCAAAACAAGAGCATTATTTTTACTTTTAACAACACCTTGTAAGATTTAGCAATTAAATCCATGGACCAGCACTGTCATGGGAAAATCCCACCTCTCTTTTTTCTCTCTCTCTCTCTATCAAGGCAAAACAAGCTATTACAAATTTCCCTTATTAATTGTTTAAAATGTGATGCTTTATAATAAGTAATCATAACTTGGGCTCTGTTAAAACGTCACTTTTTATATATTTTACTGACTTCACTGACTGCCACTTTGCAAAGAAGGTGAACTGTCACAGGCCCCCTCTAGGCCCTGAGTACAACAGAAAACTATATAAAAATAAAAAATATATAAGTAACAATTTGAAAGTGAGTGGTCCATTTATTTATTTTATATTACAAATATTTTAATTAATTATTATTATTATTATTTTTACAATAGTGCACAATAGTGTATTATAGTCTCTGAGCACCTAGATGGCTCTGAGAGTTACCGTCTGCTTTGCAAATACATCAGGTTATTATATCTATTAGTACTAATAAGAGTTTTGTAACAAGTATAGTTGCAAAATATTCTATTTCAATTTATTTTGTTAATAGTAGTAGCACACATTATAATAATAGTATTAACATAATTGACTGCATCTACACTTAAAAAAAATAAATAAATAAAAACTAATTCAAACTACTTAGTTAAAATTAGTCGAAACAACACAATTCTGGACATTTTCTTTGGGAAACTTAATTTTTATGTTCAATTCACTTAAATTTGTTATGTTAACTTAATTGATTTGTGTGGAAACCTATATTTTTACACTGTACAATATAACAACAACAACAATAATAATATTATTATTAATAATAATACACATAAAACTGTAAACATGAATGTTTACACATACACTGTTCCCCATAAACAGAGCCAGCAGTGTGCTGAATCTAAGGTGACCTCAGCGTGCGTATCCTGGTTATCCTGCATGTTAACTAGGCCAGCTGTGCCTGCTAGTGAGCCTCAGCCTTGCTCTTGGGTGGAACAGCAGGGTCTCCTGACAGCCACTGGACCAGCACTGCTCACATCATTACTCTGCTGGGCCGCTGTCCTCCCTCACATACCTGCGGTTCATTTATGGGCTCAGAGATTTTCAATCGTACTAAAGGGGGCTTTGTAAAATGTGCATCTTTTATGCTGGGAATAACTCTAAATAGGTTGTGTACTTGTATGCACTTCACTATCTGCATGTGGAATTCATGTACTGTACTGTACTGTATGTGTCAAAATATCTTCTTCATGAACTTCTCTCACACAACTCGCCTATGTGCATTTCCAATACTAATAAATTGAATAAAGCTAAATATATACAACTCAGAATAATCATACATATTGAGATTGTGAAATCTGATTTCATTTTCAAACCAGTTGTTCTAAAATAACAAGTCTGAACTGACAATAATTGGAATTAGTTAATACATATACATATTGAATCCACTTTTGATATTTTAAGGTTGGAAAAATGTGGTTTGCGCTCCATGGCATTGTCTAACAGGGTTGTGCTTAATCTCTTAATGAGTTATGGGTGTGTTTTGAGCATAACGTGCATTAAACCAATCAGAGACTCATCTTCCATTTGTTTTAGGAGTCAGTTGCATTGAGCCATGGCGCATTTACTATTTACATGGTGGACTTTGTAAGAAAACTGACTTTGGAAAAACTGAATGCTTCAAATGCGAGAAAACAGTTGAACAGACCATCTGCAGCGCGAGGATAAAGAACGAGCCTCCTCAATTTGGTCTCTTTACTTTCTCTTTACTTTACTTTTACTCCTTTACTTTCGTGGATAAGGAAACGGTGTTGTAGGCTTCACTGAAGACATCCATTAGCCTACATATTTAAATTTGCTTGTTAACCGCAAAGTTTTGAAAAGATTTGTTTCAAAACTATTTTTCTAAATTCAGTTCTAATGTCCAGCAAATTCATAAATGAACAATAATAACAAAGTGTGGTCTAAAAACTGAGTTATATCCAAACACACGTCCTATTCTTATGGCCCATATGGTGATGCATACGTCTCCAAACCCCAACAGGTGGACAAATCTAAACTTAATCTAAATAAATATAAATATGCATATAATAAATAATACTACTAATAATAATAACATTATACAAATTACAATTTCCATAAATCAACTGAAAAAGCCCACCAGAGGTGAAGAAGGAATAGAGGCAGTGATTTTTATATTTATGTATAGAAATTAATAATTTTTGTTATATTTTAATCCTTTATTTCTATTTTTTTCATATTCTTTCTTTATTTCTTTCTTTATTTCTTTCTTTCTTTCTTTCTTTC
>CAIGQZ010001278.1:1779602-1798864 GCA_903798205.1 Danio tinwini | reverse complement strand
TATATATATATATATAGAGAGAGAGAGAGAGAGAGAGAGAGAGAGAGAGAGAGAGAGAGAGAGAGAGAGAGAGAGAGAGAGAGAGAGAGAGACAAAAGAGCATGCAAATAGTAAGATGGTAAAAGAGGGAGAGAGAATATTAAGTAATGGTGACACTGGCAAAACATCACATAACCAATTTCTCAGATTTGTGTTTATTAAAACTGCTCTACTTATGTACAATAAAAGCCACGAGAGTGCCAAAGAATCAATAAATAAATTGTATTTCCATTCGCTGTCCCATGATTCAGTTAGCGCTTTACATATTTTTTTTATTATTAAACGCTAATCACTTTAATTCCAAATACCCTGCCAATCTAACAAAAGCTTGAGAAGAGTTTATAAAATGCCATGAGCTAAATCTCAAAGTAGTAGTAAGAGAGATGCAAAAGAAAGAAAACTTCCTGCATTAAAATTCGCCGGATAATTACTTCCGTAACATACCCTCCTTTCTGTTGAGGAGTGTTTAGGTTTAATAGTCTCTGTAAAGAAAATAGGTTTTATCTTCTTCTCATTTTCATTAATTCCTAATTGGGGTGGGGGTTGTCTGTTATTATTCCTTAGATTAAAATAAACATAGCCCATTGCATGTTCAAACTCATCTCACTACACAGGGGTGATAAGGACTGGGAATAAATAAACAATTTCTTCTTTGCTGTTGAAATTAAGTTGCTTAGAGCCTTAAGCTAAGCCACTTTTTTTTTCTTTTTGATGACTTAAAAGCACATTTTACCCAGCAAATGAAGTTCATTTTTTTGACCTGCTTTATATGTATATCTTTAATTAGTGTCTTGTTTAGCTTAAGCTAACTGATTATCACATAGACGTGACCTAATTAACAGGCAGGCTGCTGAACAGTGGTGTACCACCCTAAGGAATGAGAAAGTTACCTTTAAAACTTCTGTAATCATTAGCTGCAGCTTCACTTAATCCCACTAAACATACATTTTATCTCACAAGCTCTGAGTTCCTCTGCTGGGGAGGGTTTGTTGTCCCTTTCTCTTACAGCAGGATGGTTTAATCACTCGTAACATGTCTGTGCATCCATATAAGCTTTCCATTGTGAGAATGTGCTGTTATTATTTAATATTACTATTTTTTATATAGTTATCTTCATATTTAATGGATGCCAAAGGATAACCAAAGTATGAAAACCTCATTAATGAATTTGTTTTATATTAAACACGCTTCAAATTAAGGTGGCTATTTGAACAGCATTTGTCAGACTAATGCACAGAATGTGCTGGTAAGACTTACTCCTGACATTGCTGCACTGCTGTTGCATTTCATTACCCAGCACCTAACAACAGCATAACAATAACACATTATATATCAACTGAAAGAAGCAACTGTCAAGAATATCAAAGCGCAAAAGCATTCATTTCCTTTCACTGGTTTTAGTGGTGGTTCACTGCATTAGCTGTTCTTCTCTAACTATTGACTGATAACTTTCAAAGCTCTTACTGTAAGATATTCATGAAAAAAGCTATTTCTGTGAGGTGTGAGAGCAGGTGCCTCATCTTTTTCTTGGCAGATTTAACTAGCATGCGTTTGCCATATATGTATTTGAACTTCTTGTTACTGACATCTCACCAATTTACCTCCTAAGTGTTCTTCCTCAGTTGTTTCTTCCCACTGTGAAATTGCACTCTTAGGGCTGTAATTCCACTACTTTAAAGCTTTTATTAGCTAATTGCTATTTAAATGTATTGATTTAATAGAGCTTTAAGATCACATCCCATAAAAGTTTCATTTTTAATCTATTGGTTTTTTTTTTCCTATGACAGAGAATTGACTTTAGAATTTGACTTTTTCTTTTATATTCAATAAAGGTCTTTGCACACTGAAGTCAGAGATTGCATTCTGTTTTGTTTTTTTCGTAATCATATGCGAAAAATTCATCACGTAAAAAACCTTGCACACTAAGTTCGATGCGTATTATTCAATCCATTACGAGAAAACACAAAACATTTCGTAGTCAGTTTAAGCAGTGATATGTTCTCCTCTCTTCTCCAAAGTAGAAACAGAAAAGGGAATAGGCTGCATATTGTGTTTATCTATTAGAGAGAAAGGAGAGTTCAGCTCATTATCGAAGAGCTGCGCTGGATTATCCCGAAGTTTATTTCAGGATATCAGTGGAATTTTGATACATTGCTTGTGATACTTCACACATTCACATAAGTTAACAAATCCTGAGCAGAGACTGGCATATTATATGACAATTATAATAGATGGCGGCCGCGTTGACTTATCGAAGCAACAGACTGTAAGTGGACCATGCTTTCTATTATAATGTCTATAGGCAGTACGTCAAATGTATGGAGAGACACACACACATACACACACACCAAGCAGCAGCAGAAAAGAAGTGCGCCAGTCACTGAATTCAGCATACAGGGGTTCTCAGCTGTCAACCACATTCTGTCTTTATTTTATGCACTGTGTTTGTCGTAAAGTTATCTGTAGCTCACACGATGGCATTCTGTATGTAGCTTTTTGCTTGTACGGTGGCTCTTAACTGTCAAAACTCCTCTCAAATTGCTTTTTCGGATGCAAAAATTGGAAAAAGATCAAACACAGTTAGATTTTTTTTATGACGGTCGAAATTTTTGGAGGCAGTGTGTCAGTATGATTCACACAAGCTGAGGTTTCTGCAAAAATTACGGACAGAAATTTCAGATTCAGTGTGCAATAACCTTAACACTTTAGTTTAAGGACCAATTCTCATTTTCATTGACTCATTTTTTTTTGGCTTAGTTCCTTTATTAATCAGGGATCGCCACAGCGAAATGAACCACCAACTTATCCAGCATATGTTTTACACAGTGCATGCCCTTCCAGCTGCAACCCATCTCTGGGAAACACCCATACACTCTCATTCACACACATACACTACGTACAATTTAGCTTACCCAATTCACTTATAGCACATGTCTTTGGACTGTGGGGAAAACCATAGCACTTAGAGGAAACCCAAACGAACACGAGGAGAACATGCAAACTCCACACAGAAATGCCAACTGGCCCAGCCAGGGCTTGAACCAGCAATCTTCTTGCTGTGAGGCGACAGCCCTACCCACTGCGCCACCGCGTCACCCAACTCACATTTTGAATAAGTTTATATGTACTTATAAAGCAAATATTCTGGATAATCTAATTCTACATTGATAACCTATCTAATACCTAAACCTAATTAGTACTCTAATAACTATTTACTCTTGATGCAAATGTTATAGATAATGGTTTGTAAATAAAGAATTGTACCTTAAAATAAAGTCTTACTGTTGTGAGTAGGTTATATTTGCATTCACATAAATCAACTGATAACTTTCCTACCTGAGGATGGAGAGGAAGGGTGGGGACTGTCATCCTGCACACTGCCTGTCTGGGAGTGTCCGCCTCCAGCACCACTTTCCTCTGTCACATTGGAGGAGCCTGGGGTAGTCGATCGGCTGATGGACTGAGATTCAGGGTCGCTAGCTGAGCCACGTCGTTCATCTAGAATGTGCTGGGAGCTGTCTTCTAGGGTTCGGCGATCCTTGTTGTGCACTCGAGAGTGGACCACCATTTGATGGTAGGTTCTGAAGACTCTGCCACAGTCAGGACACTCAGTTGCTTTCTCCTTTAGGCTGGCTAGGCTGTACTCAAGCCCTTGGCCCAGGCCCAGACCACCATGGTGTGGCAAGAACTCACGGTGACTATCAAAGGTTAAACCTTCATCTTTCAAGGGCATCATGCCTCCACTTGTCTTCACTCCATGAAGCACATCAGGATGTTGCTTCTGCTTGGAACCATCATTAGACCCTAAGGTTGGGTGGTCAGGCTTGTCTTTACCAAAGGAAACAATCCCAGCTGCATTGGCAAGTTCATCTTCTTGTCCATGCACACCATGGTGCTGCTCTTTTGGCATGAAGGAGCGTTCCATTGCCATTCCACGTGCCATGATTTGCCAGGCTTGATAACTGTTTAGGGGGTCCATTTCTGCTACCTTAGCTGCAGCTTGCAAGCGCTCCATACAGCTAGACTTCAGAGGGGGCACTAGGTTCAGGCAACCTAAGAGTGATCGCTTTTCATTTTCCCCTAAGCCATGGCCCATGCTGGCCATTGGACTTAGGAGCTTTCCAAGCATCTCCTTCTCCTTCATAGCAATACCGGCTTTGGCCAGCATCTGGTGCTGCTGTTCAGCCAGGCCTTGTTTGTCGGGTGTGAGAAAACCACTTTGCAAACATGAAATATAACGTGAATACAGGTTTGCATGAGCTTCTTGAGCAAGGCTACTCATGCTGTTTATGGAGTGTCCTTCATCATCAGCTCCTCCAACAGGAGGCTTGCTCTTGATGGCCAGCTTGTTGAGATGCACCTTCATGTGATTCTTCAGGAACCAGGGCTCCTTAAAACGACGTCCACAGATCTGGCAGCAATGTTCAAAGGAGTCCTTGTGTTTCCGCATGTGGCCTTTCAGAAACCAAGCTTGACTAAAAACCTGGCCACAAACCTCACAGCGAAATTCATTGGTGGGTTTCTCTCCATTGCCAGCTCCTGTGCCCTGTCCCTGGGCTGATTCAGCTGTGATATGTGTTTTCTCCACATGGCTGATCAGGTCCTCCTCCTGTGAAGCAGCAAATTCACACAGGGTACATTTGTAGGGTTTGTGGAGGATGCGAATGTGGCGGTCTAGCTCCTCGCGCTTCTTAAATTTACCCTTGCAAAAAGTGCACCGGTACCCTTGGGCTGGGTTGAGAGCTTGTTCGTCTTGCAGGTTGTTACTTGCAGGCTTAGGTGAGGCAGACGGCTGGGTCAGTCCCTCAGGTGAGTTACCAATACTGGTTGGAGTGAGCAGGCCACAGGCAGAGCCAGGCTGTTGTTGGCTGTGAGTCTGGATACCCAAGTGGGTTGGAAGGGGTTGGGGTGGCTGCAGTAAGCTGTTCCTCATTTGCTTATCACGTAGAATGGCTCTCTCTTCAAGTTCATGAAGAAGCCTATTTTCCTCACGTACACGACCCCGGCCCTTACCAAGATTTCCCAGCTTATGGGTGCGGAGGTGGATTTTCAGATTACCCTTCTGAGCAGCTCGGTGGTCACAATATGGACATTTGAAAGGCTTCTCTCCAGTGTGTGTACGCATATGAAGTGACAGAATGCTGTTGAAGCGGAATCGCTTGCCACATAGAGGACAGGGGTATTTGCGGTTCTTGCGAGCATCATCTTCAATATCATTCATCTGAGACATGATTCCTAAATTTTGTCCATTGAGAAATTGTTGCAAATCAACACGGCCATTGAGACCACTCAAGGTGCCCACATCCATGTCACGATTGAGCTGGTTGGCCAGTAATGCCATCTGACTGCTGATTGGCTGACTAGCTAAGGCAGCATGGGTTTTCTCATCCAGTGGGGTTGCTGCCTTTTCCTCTGGGATCTGCTGGCGACTCTGTAGTTCAGGAAAGGCATGACCCAGCTGAGCAGTCAGCTGATGCAGTTTCTGACTGATTGGGTAGCGGCCGTTAAGTACTGCGTTGCTGAGATGGGTGTCAGCATCTGAGACCACCGAGGATACACCAAGGCACAAACTAGAGTCCTCCATCCTAGAAGACAAAAGAAACACAAACAGGTACTGAGTACACTATTCAAAGGCAGGCAGTCAACAAACACCTCCTTATGGCCCTAAGGCACCACTAATACACTTATTGTATTATCACTGTGCACAATCAACAGGAAACACTGTACAGTACACAAATAAAAGTAAAATGATACGTGAAACATCAAGTACATAGTAACGAATATCAACAATAGAAGTAAATGTGCACAGGTTTGGACAGAACAGGTTACAGCACACATCTTAACATAGCTATTGTCGAATAGCTATTCCTGAAGAACACCCACTCTGCTATCAGATTTCATGAAAAATAAAGACCTTTCTCTTAGACATTTTGAGATATTGTATAGTGTGGTGAAGGTCATATTTCCAAGTTAAATAGCAACACAGCGTCAAGTCTGTCTTAGACCTTAACACAAACACAAAGCTATTTCATTTCTACTGAGGTGGGTGTAGGTACAGAAACAAAACAGATGAAATAGTATTTTGTAAAGATCTGCATATCAGATTATATACAACATTGTCTGGCAAAAGAAATCACACCATACGGCAGTTAATTCAGTTCATTCTTGAGTACCCCTTTGTGTGTCAGCAATCTGAGTATGGTGTGAGGAAATGGTTAACAACGATGACTGCACTTCAGTGACAAGTGTGAAGAAAAAAAAAAGAGTGAGTTCATCTCCCTCTGATTTATGAAGTACTACATGTACTCTCACACTTGGGGAGAGAAGCTGCAACTCTCAGAACTTTTTCTCAAACAGTAACACAATTTTGGAGGCAATAATTACCCAGTAAACACGGCAAGGCGCCGCATAATTAAGCTACTTGGTCCCATCCTATCAGAATCCCTCCAATTACACGCCTTAATGAAACGGAGCAATGGTATTGTCATGAAGCCGCCGCAATACTACAATTATGATATTAACAATAGCACTTAAAACCAAGGGGTTACTCCAGTAAACACAAGCCCTTATCTCACTGCTGCGACACTTGTCTTGGCGTAATTTTCCATTAAGAGGCACATTACGTTTGATGCAAATCATTCAGTGTTCACCTTCTTTTTTCTCCCCCTCTCTCTGTTCTCTCACTCTCGTATGGCTTCCGATGAGAAGAAAACAACAGTTGGCGTTATTGAAAGGGTTCCCAAAGTATCAGAGGCTTCCCAGTTATTTAAAATGGCCACAGAGTGGCCCAATGAACTGTCAGACTAAAACGAATAAATGAGCAGTGCCTGTTGTCATCTGGATTGCTTGTGCTTATTTAGCATGCTGCTCACCTTCTTAAGGAAGGATAATGATGTTGCTGCATTCCCCTGCAACTGACAGGGTCAAGCTTCAGAAACAATAAAGTGAGTTTTGCTTTGGTCAACAAAATATTGTATAATATCTCATTAAGCTGATTAGTATGCTGCCTGGTAACTGTGGCTATGCGCTTTAACACACGATTATGAACGTGAAATAAATGCACTGTGGTCATTTTAACAAAGACAATGGCAAGAACAGGTGTTAAGCACACTGTCTGTAGAATGATGGAGACAAGAGCTTTGTCTTTTCTCTAAATTATTTGGAAACACATGCTGGTTTGTGTCTCTTACACACTTCTGGACTGGGGAACCCACACCCTTTGGTCATTAATAAACTGTTTTAAATGGTGCAGATTGACCCAGTTTGCTTATTAGAGAGGGACTACCTAATGACTCAGCACCTGAAATCTATGGGATGCTGACACATTATAATTCACTTTTTCTCATTGCACTATGACAGCTCCTGTACATATTTTTTGCATGACCCGATGCACAAAATAATCGAATAACTGAAAAAAAATCCTACAAATAAATGATTTCTTTGTTGACAAGCATCAGCTATTCCAACAACCATTTCGTGGAACCTATTGGTCTGGTACAAAAAAGTGCACAAATACACAAAGACTACCCAGATACACGCACACACACAGTCTACAGTGGAAGGCAGTGGGCTTGCAGTACATATTTGCTGATGCTCTCATAAGAACTCTAATAAGGGCCGCCTGTTCTTTAGCTATTTGCTCTTCCTACGCCATGTCGGTTGCAGTCTTATCTCTCCAACATGAATAAAAAACACTGAGGCCACTTCCAGTCACTGCTAAACACACTGTGGGCTGTTGCTGAATGCCAGTCCTCTTTTGTCCAGAGCTATAACTCTGAGGAATTTAAAAGAAAAAAAAATGCTGGAATCTGGACGGGAACAATACACTGTAGGTGTATTATGTATTTAAAGACTGGGTGTGTTATAAACACACTCACGCGTGTAGGCACGTGCGCTGCAAATTATACATGGCTAAGCAGTTCTTTGAGAATTTTTGATATTCAGCAAAATGTAATACAGGAGTAAATGCAAGACAAATATAAATCACAGACGCTTCGCTCTGCCAGGTCATCTAATTAAAGCAATGATCATCAGACAAAGGCCCAAAAATGCTGGGTGATGTTTGGGTTCAGCTTGATGCCTTTTGACTTTGGACTTTTTTTCGGTAGCGAGTTGTTGAAATTGCTTTTGTCGACATCCTGGCACAAATCAGACGAGGCCTTTTTTGAATCTGGCTAGCATGCCTTCTGCAATGGAAATCTATGATTTAAGCGAGGCATGATGAGCGGTTGCTCATTTGGAGAGATAACTGCTTGCCCTTTTCTTCAATTTGATTTCTTTCTTTATCTTTACCATATAACAAAGGCAGATAGACAAAGGAACAATGTGAAATGAACTGACAAATTCAGTTTGTTTTTGAACATATCCTTGCCTGACGACTGTATGCAAATTAAGTGCATTAATATGCCTTCCTTGCTCCCAAGTCATTTCATTTTTTTTTCTGATTAAAAAGGACATTTCATATGGTTAAAGAGGTGTCACACACACACACACACACACACACACACACACACACACACACACACAAATACTGCAGAGACAAAGTATTAAGTTAATATGTGAACGCAGATGCCTGACATACAAACCCCCGTAAACAATAATACACACAGTCTGCAGTATTTTAAAGAGCATCTATAAATAAAAAAAGAAATGAATACATTAATAAATAAATGTGATACTGGGAATACTTTAAGGGAGGCATCACAACGGAACAATTATCAGTAAAGTGCATATTTTCCACAGTATAATTAGCAGAAACTCCAAGCCAAAAGCCTTATCTCAGACGAAACAAAGTCATTAAAATCTTAATACATCTGCTCTTAAACATCACCACGCTTAATGCGTATCTGAAAATGCCTCCGAACCAAAACTTGCAGAGCGGCAAACACATTTTTGGAGACGTTTTGTCAAATAATGCATACAATGTGATTTAAATTCAGATCAAAGATGTAAAAGGAAAGAAAAATGAATAAAAGCACCACTCTGTCCTGCATTATTTCCATTTAACGCGTTATTTTCAACTATACCTAGAAGCACATTTAAAACAAGCCACTTCAAAAATCAGCAGCACATTTAAGGTTTCAGCATTCTGCTTTTAGTATTTCCTAAGCAATGCATGCATTTGTAGGATGCCTTGCAAAGTTCCACCGCCTATCTTTTCTCTGTTAGAAATGCTAATGTCTCACCTATTTGGATCAGTGCCATTGAGTCGTGGCCCACAGCATGTAGGCCTGACAGCAAACACGGTGGTGGCTCCTTGTCCCAGACCCCGTCCCCCGTCTTCCCCCTCCTCTCTCTCTCTCCAGGCTGGGGCAGCTGGGTTAGCCAGGAGCTAGACGAAACGATCGAGTCTCAGTGGCCTGATACTACCTGTCACACGTAGCGTAACAGCAGCAGCGTGCTCTAATTAACGCGTGCACCACCGCCGTGTCTCTTGAAAAGCCACTGAGACTTCCTTTAGTGCACTGTCACACAGGGCCCAGTGGCATGCAGCTTTACAGTCTGTGGTTAATACTCAGCCTTTCAAGCAACATGGCAAAACAACCGGATTTATGTCTTATCTTTACCTCACTTTACATCACGTTTTGTTCCATTTTGCAAGCTCTGCAAACCACATCTTAATTCGAGGGTGCAACTGCCACCATCATCAGACTGCTGTCCTTCTTTATTTTTATCTTAGGTTTGTCAAGCAGAGCCATTGTTTTAACACCAGGAACTCATTGTGTGATTTATGCCTTAGCATAACATCTTAAGCATATAACAGGATGTATTTATCATTATGAGAATAACACAGAAACCTTTTGTGGCAAGTGCGATGCAATTGGCATGCGTGATGCACCAATGTTAAACAAAGGTGTATCTAAGATATTTGATCTGATTGTGGTTTCTGCAGTAAGCACTGCAAAGTGCATGAATTTGTTCTGCATTATCTGTCATTTAGCTTTTTAGGAGGGCCACACTCTGATTTGGGGACGTCAAGGTGAGCGGCCTATGTAGCAACAAAATATTACATTAAACTTGAGGTAGCTGTGAGCGTTCATGTCCTTGAGCTGGTTCTCTAGTGGCTTCTCGCAAATCAACATGGAGGGTAGAATCAAGGTTCCATATAAAACACACATACACACCCACACAACTCACTAACACGCAAGTCAACTTTGGCCTTGAGCAGGCCCTGAACAAAGAGTTTTTAAGAGAACAACTAACCTCAAAGAGGACATAAAACCCATCTAATTCTTAAATGTTCTAGATTACACAGCATGTTGGAGCTCTAAATCAAATAACACAGAGCAGATCTGGCTCTTTCGGGCTTTGCGTCTTGATGTAACATAATTTTGGTGTCCTTCTGCATCCTTGTTTGGGAAAAGTATGTGTACATTTACAGAAAGCGGCGGTTTCAAGGGAGGAAAAGAAACTTGGTGGGGGGAGAAAAAAGTCAAAGTGTTTGCAAGTTGAAATGAAAATAAAAATATAGATTGCAAGACCATTAGCCGCTCTGTTATTGTGAAGCTCTATCGACCAAAATCCATTGACTAATTACTATGCAGTAGCTGATTAATTAATTATGAAAGAGGTCATCACTATTGATAAATCAATCATTATTTACAGAAAGTGCAAAAGTCACTTTTATTTCCTCTGAATCATTAGCCGCCCCAGCATAAAACAAAAAAAGGAATGAACTGTTTGGTGCTCGAAAATGGCTGCCATATGTTGCATATTTAATGGATAGAAGCAGCGCCGCATGCTACGCACTTATGGGAATATGGCCAGAAACGTACAATAACAAAATCATAAACCGATAGCGATAGTTAAAAACCACTGCTCGCTTATCAGTGAGGTCCGATCTGTCCTGCTCTCTCTCATTCTATGCTCGTGTTTAGTCTGTTGCAGGTGGTCTTCAGAATAGTTCTAATTAATCCAATAAAACGTGGCTTGTTTTTCTTCCTCCCGATGCTCTTTGACTGAACTGGATTATTAGTGGCTGTAATGAGGCATTACGCAAAGGTTCCCAGCACAAGACCGAAACTGAATCAAACAGAAGAAACGCACGCAGCCTGAAAAGACAAACTTGTTCTCGCTGCATGTTGCAGGTTGTTTGTGTGGTTTGTTTTTTTTGTTTTAGTTTTTTTGTATTTGTGGTTAGACAGTAAGTGACCTAATTAAAGCTAGTTCATGAGTCGCGAAGCCACCACAGGAGAATTGTTACAGTTACAAATACACCCAGGTTGCACTGCCTTCCCCTATATACACAGCTTCTTCTGTTAGCTCAACCCGCAATTCTCTCTCTGATGGTGCCTGTCTCATACAATATGTTATTGAGAGCGTCTTAAGAGAACATTTCAACAGGTAGTTCAGCTTTCAGCTCATCTCTACAGATCAGTAAGAGCCCACGAAAGGATGAGCAGGGAGAAAAATGCTGCTCCTTTTATCCTGTGTGTCTGACAGGCTTGTTGGGATGCCAGGGGAGGGAAGATCAGTGGGAGACCAAAGAATTCCCACAGTTCATTGTCCTGGCCTGCTGCATCCTCATCCTCATCATCATCCAGAGCCGGCCTAGAGCTCAAAGCCTTCCTTTATGTTAAACATTTGCAGCATTATCCCGAAGACCAGCAGATGTGCTCGATGTGTGTGTGTACGCGCGTGTGAGAGAGGTACAATGGTAGTCACAGCATGTCGAGCCTCCTGCCTGTAGATCTCAGACTGTGAGAATAGAAAAAAGATGGATAACTGTGAGCATTTGTTAAATCGCAGAGGTGGGTTAGAGGGGGTCTGTGCATGAAAAGTGGGGTAGTTACAAAGAAAAGCGCTACGCTGTTCACCTCGCTCGCAAACAAAGAAAGACGTGAAGTCAAGTGACCGGCATTGAAGGCTAAAATAGCCTAAGACATACTTTGCTAAAGGTCAATGCGTGACGATTCATTTCTAAAACTTTCCCTTGTGGTTTCCACCTACAACTATGTAGAAATTATAATTGTACATTAAGGTGACAGGCACTTAGAAGTAAAAAATTATCATTTAACCCAGTCTGATCTGTAAGGTCTTATGACAGTCCCATTAGAAACAAGGATGTGCCGTCATCAATGTCCATACAGAAATATAATTATATATAAAAAATATATATAAAAAAATTATATATATATATATATATATATATATATATATATATATATATATATCATATATTATCATTTAAATTCTGTTGAAGGCATTCAGAATATGTGTGCTACCCAAATAATGGCTAAAAGTCTATGGGAACGGGTTTCTTAAGCCAGGTGGTGCATTAGACCAGGGGCTCATCTCCTGTTTCCAAAATGCATTATTATGATAATTGGTGATGAAAATACATGATGTTCAATAAGATGTACTTGCTGTAGGCCTACATAAACTCGATACAGGGATTTTTTTTTATTCCCTTAATCCAACTAAAGTCATAACTGAACTAAACAGAAATGGAATTAAGATGTAGAGTATGCATATATTAGTCAAATCAAATCAAACTATTACCGTCATGTAGGACTTTTCCACATATTTTCCGATCCACACACACACACACACACACACACACACACACACACACACACACACACACACACACACACACAGAGATGGCAAAATGCAGAAGTTTTTTTTCTTTCCATTTGGCGTGCGTTATTAAATTCCATAACACTCTCACTAGTCTTTACTCCTTATTTGCATCTAATACCCCAGTTAGTCACGGGGGCATGAATGAAATGTTCATGAGTGAATGTGAAACTGCCGAACTGCCTTTAAAGTCACCCAAAATGACAGGAAACTCTTACATGAAAGCACTTCATGTAAACAACTTAATTATATTATTCTCTATTAAGGCAAATAGCTAGAGACGTCCATGTAAGCGTAGTCAGTAGTGTCTTCTAAGTAAGTGAAAGATCCAGAAGGGATCTTTTTTGTCACACGGCTCACTGTTTTGAATTTCATTCACCGTCATTCATTTTAAAAAGCACCCGGTCCATTTTATTTGTATGTGTTTTATTGGA
This sequence comes from Danio tinwini, assembly GCA_903798205.1. Classification (NCBI taxonomy): domain Eukaryota; kingdom Metazoa; phylum Chordata; class Actinopteri; order Cypriniformes; family Danionidae; genus Danio; species Danio tinwini. The sequence goes on along the minus strand of CAIGQZ010001278.1, from coordinate 1,785,812 downwards.
ACGCATAAACTCAGGTGCCTGATAGTTAGATGTGGAGCTAACATTAATCAGATTCACTCTAGTGAACGTTTGATGTGGTAATTTCACAGTAGGAATACACACAGGTTCGAAGACTCGTTCTCGCCTCCTACAGTGCAATTCGGCCAGGTTACATCCGCGCTAAAATATCAAGGTGAAAGTCATAATAGCTTGTGTAGAATAGACCCAGCTCCCAACTTTGAGAATAGATTAATGCCAATATTTCTTTTTACTGCCCGATAAGAGTCGACGATAACAGCCCACCACTAATATATATATATATATATATATATATATATATATAGTATAGCTAATATTCGAACATACAGTATATGCACATGTTATTATATATAAATGCCAATGTTTGTCTTTTTATTTTTAAAATACTGCGTTCCGGTAACATTTCACTTGATAAGGGTGTTCACAAAACTGTTATAACATCTTTATAACCATGACATGACAAATGTCATGAATATGAATGAGATTGTATGCACGCTTATGATAACTCATTAGCTCAGTTATATAATTTAAAATGCAAAGATAATATTGTTTGAAATGTATTTTATTATGACAACTTGACATAACCTGTCAATGTCTTTGTCATGACAATTTTATGAAGATAACATAACTTGTCACAAATAGTTCATAAACATGATTGTCATGAGGTCATACTAATTATGTCATGAATTGTATTACAGTACAATTAATAGTATTATTAACCTCAACTACTGTGTTACAAATTTAATTTTAAATGTAATTAAATATTAATTAAATGTTGAAGTTTTAATTAAATATTTATGACACATTACTTTTGTTATAAAATTATAATAGACAATTTTAATGAGAACTTTGAATTACAAATTCCGTTTATGCCATTAAAATAGTGATCAGAAAAAAAAATCATGACTTTAATAATGGTCACATGACACTATGTTTATGACAGATTTATGACAAGCTATGTTGTCTTGATAGTCAAGTTGTCATGACCAAGACATACGAATGAAAAAGAGATGACCAACCATTGAAGACTTCCCGGACAATACATACACTTAATACAAATAGACCTACAGTATATGCAATAAAATTGCAGGTTAACTATGTACTGTATATAATGACTTACATTTGATTGTAACTTTAACTTGATCTGATTGTAATGCAATAATGTGCTACTTTTGTAAAGCTGCTTTGAAACAATAATTATTGTAAAAAGAAGTATACAAAAAATGTACTTAAAAATGATGATGCATTTATGTCAAGTTGTCATAACAAAGACATCTCAAACATTGTCATTTTTGCATTTAAAATGACATAACTTAATGATAATGACAGTTGTCATAAGCATGCATAAAATCTTACTTCATAGTGTATTCTTGATGTGTCATGTTATAATAAAAATGATGTTGCAAAGGTGTGAGATTTGCCTTTAAATGCTTAGAAATCCACGTGTAGTTTTGTAGTTTTGATCTATTATATATACAGAAGTGTAGTTTTGATCTATTATATATACAGAAAAATCCTAATAGTGCCATACGATGTATTTTTGTTTATTGCTAAAAATATATATCAATGTAACGTAAGACTGATGTTGTGCTCCAAGGAAACATGACAAATATTTTATATATGTGAAATCCAAAAGATCCTGTACGTCATAAGTATATATCATTTTCATATATTGTCAAATACCCTATTTCTATAAGAGGTCAGCTAGTAGGAGCTGTGCAGGTAAACCTCAGTTCACTTGTCTCCAGAGCCACTCAAGTAGCCGACACTAGAGGATGTGGTCTTTACTGTCCTTATTAGTTTGACTGTACCCCCATGATGGAAAAACTGATTTGAATCCCGATAGGTTTGGTGCAAGTATAGAACCACAGGTGTTAAACTGGAGCTGTGACTAAGATGGAAATGAGTTTTACACCAGCTAGTAAGAGCTACGCATATATAACTCACTCCTCAAGCTTTTAATATTGACATATACTAGATGCTGTCCTTGTTAGTATGTCTGTCCCCCAAGACAGAAATGCTGGTCATCTTGCATTACTAGTGAAAGTGTGCAATATACTGAACCTGACCAGAAGCAACTGTTGTTGTTTTTCTTTTATGTGCACACAAAAGTATTCTTGTAGCTTGATAATATTTAGATTTAATCACTTGGTCTATTTTGAGTATGTTTTTAATACCTTTCTGGACAAGTCGGACCCTTGCAGCAGATTTCACCTAAAATATCTTAATTTGTGTTCTAAAGATGTACAAATGTCTCAGGTGTTTTGGAGCGACATGAGGGTGAGTAATTAATAACATAGTTTTCCTTTTTGTGTGAACACTCTATAAGAGGCACATTAGTAGCCAACGCTAGAGGCTGTAGTCTTTAGTGTTCTTGTTAGTGCTGTCCAGTTTAAGCTGTCTGTGCACTGATTTGCAGCTAAGATATGATAAGAGAATGGTTTCATCCTGATGTTCTGATGTTGCATGCCTAAGGCTCTTCCCACTGAACATTTCTTTACACTGTATCTTGTCCTCACATTTACTGTAGGTCAACACAGATGTAAATTCCAGTCGATACACAATTCACAATGCAGAGTTGCAGACAGGCCCAGATATTTAGCACCCTAAATATCTCATGGCCATAGCAGCAACACTTTTCTCAAATCGCGTCTTTGAAAATGCACATTAAGAAATTGTCACTCAAATGAATGAGCAACGATTTGCCTCTAGTTACAGCCATTTGTCTGTGATTTCAGCAACAATGCTGGCTAGTAAAAATTGTGGCTAAATTGTGGTGTGTGTACCCAAAGCTGAGTAGCTTGTGATCAAACCAGCCATCACGCATGACTACACCTTAGCACAATAAAAAACAATGAACACAGTTTGGATGGGCAAAAGGGCCATCATCCAAGCCTTACATCATCGTTCTTCTTGCTCAGGGCAGCAACTCTAGGACAATACTGTCAGTTACTACCAGAAATCATTCATTAATAAAAAAAATGCTTCATCCCTCCACCAAAATTGCCAATGCTGTAATAAAGGGCACCTATGATGATGTTTGTAAAGAATTGTGTGTAGGTATAGTGTGTCCACAGTCATATTGGGGTGATATAAACATAATAAGTCTCTTTTTTAAATTTCCTGACGTTATAATAGGGTCCAAAATCCCTCCCATTTTGAGACCCACCGCAACGTGACGTAGGAGTGTGGTTTCCCCTGTCCACCGAATTGATTGACAGCCATGTATTAACATGTCTCTGAAGCAACACGTATAATCATATCCACAATACAGGACATAAAGACAGGGATTAAAAGATCTGTTCAGCGCTCTGTGATCATCAATCATCATCAAATGTGATCAAGAATGAGTTTAAAATGTTTTTAAAACCGTGCATGTTTGTAATGAATTATGGCGATTTTACCGTCTTTATCACCACAGCCGCATGTCAGTACAATTATAAAATATGGCACTTCAATCCCTGTTTGTGGATGTTAAATCAGGTTTATTTTGTACATTAACATAACTAATATCCATACAGCAGTGGATATTAACATGTATCCTGTCACATTTGCTTGCAAAAACAGTGCAAAGTTAAACGCGCACGCTGTGTGTGTATGTGTGTGAACTTTGCAACGACATTGTGTGTGACTCATCGAATGGCTCGAATTAACTCCACAACAAATACATCAAATAATCATTGGGAAAGTTCTTACTTTAGTATTTCTCACAAACGTTATGTGAGATCTGCTTTTTTCATGTCTTTCACTGTGCTGTTTATCTGACGCAGCCGAGGTGGAGATTGAGGCACACTCTGACAGGCACGTAGGACCGGTGGGTGGGGAGAACTAGCACTAAAGGCACAGGCAACAAAAACAGCTACATTGTGTTTACAGCAGAAAATCCCAACATTCTGAAAAGTATAATAAGTAATCTGAAGGGTGTAATGAGCTGCAACTTTTGAAAATCTTAAAAAAGGGTAAAATAGGTGTGCTTTAAGCTCTGATCTTCTGCACTGCCCCCATGACATTCCAAACCGCCATTATTTCAGTGGAACACAACCGAAGATCTGTATAATGAAAGTCAATAGGGTCCAAAACTACACCGCTGCCCATTGACTTTCACGGTGTGTACAAAAAAATAGACAATTTCAGTACATCATCTTTTACCATCTGCGTTAGAAAATAAAAAGCCCTCATTTGAAGCTGAACTATCTCTTTAAGGACACCAAAGAGGGCCTGACTAAATGTGATATGAAGCTGTATCACAATCACTTATTTGACTGTCTGAAGGTGACAGTCTGTTTTCTCGCGACACCCTCTCTACCTCTCAGCCGCAGCGAACAAAGATTACCTTTGTGGAAAACTTAAATGTCAATGTAACCCCCAAATAAGTGAATATCAGAAATAATTGCTGTTTTCTTCTCGCACATGCTGGTTTTGTGCGTATGAGTTTTGCATAATGACTCCAACAAGGGGTGTTGTTTTGACAGGTGCTGAAATCGAGTCGAGAGGAGAGGGAGACAAGGTTCAATTTAGTTTGTGAATCTTTTAATTGTTGCATGGCTAATTAAAATAAAAGAGGGAAAAAAAAGGGAAGAGAGAGAGACTAAATGTGTTTAATGCTGCTTGTGTGCATACATCGGCCGCGAATTGTGCCTCGACGTAAGACAGACAGTAGAAGAGAGAAAAATCTGCCGCTACTTCAACATACTTACCAGCTCTTCACAACCACAGCCTGTAGTTTGGAGTTTTCACAAAACAAATGTATGGCTAATTAGAGATACTCATTAAGGGAGGCAAGTCGAGTAATTATTTTACATCATGCCGCTGTTAATTGAATGATTCTTCAATGTCTTTTGAAAATATCTCCTTTTTTGTCGCTCCTTTTTCCCCCCACACACAGAAAGACGATAAGACTATAAACAGGTACCGTAGCCATATGCTCTTGAATGAAAAAGCACTTCTGTCGTGGTAAATGGGCTTTTTAAATATTGAACCGCTGCATGTCTTTTTAATATGGCTGATGTTAAATCTTCTTTATTCTGTCACTTTGATAAACTCCCCGAGCCGAGCCGAGAGAAAGTTTCACTTTTGTGAGAAAGTCTATGCCGAGTGGTACAGTTATGCAAGCATTCTCTGTCCATAAAGCACTTTTTTTTTTTAAAGCAGCCTTCTCACATCCTGTTTAAGAAAGCCACTAATCTTATCAAAGCCATCAGGAAGTCAGAGTTGACTGGAAATGATTGTGACTCTTATTGTGTATATGTTATAACATATGTATATATATTTTACATTGTTTTATTTGCATTTTTCTTTGTCTGCTGCTCTATTGTTAGTCTGTGAATGTTAAGACGAGATAGGCCTACTAAAGCTGCGTATCTATTCTACATGTTCACTCATCAGTGCTGAGCAGAAGAGGAAGACCGCGGAGGCTGAGTGCGTGTTAAAAAGCCTCTCTTTATTAAGAGAAAAGTCTTAGTGTTTTATTGTGGGCTAATTGTGAGGGGAGGAAGTGTGTGTGGAATGGCTGGACTCTGGAGAGAGGGTGGAGGACCTCAGGGAGATCAGGGCACATGTTTATTTATCAGGCTTTATCGGAAATGGTGAGGCCACAGATCCCAGCAGGATCAGAGACGGAGAGAGAGAGAAACGCTGCTCGACCACAAGCCGGGCAGAAAACGTTTACCTCCATGCCAGCGTTACGCTGTCACACAACTATGATTAAACGACCAAAGCAGAGCTGGTTCAACCTCAAAGGCTTTTGTTTATATGTATAAAAAAAAATGGTTTATGATTTACGCAACCAGAAAGCTACATTCTCCGGTTCTTTTTATGCAAAAAGCAACAAAAATAAGCAGGTGTTGCGCAGTCTGTAGCTTTACAGATATTTCTCCATAAAAATTAACATTTTTCTACTTGATGTTTCAAGGACCCATTTAGGGCAATGCATGGGCAGAACTTAAAGATCAAGTGAGCAGTTTTTCAATGTCATGAATAAATGAATAAATCAAATATGCAGAGGCAACTATAAGTAGACTATTAGTAGGTTGATTCCTCTGAATGATTCTCAAACTCCTAAGCTACTGAACTAACATTGACAAAATAAGTATTATCATTATTATTATTATTGTTAGTAGTAGTAGTAGTAGTAGTAGTAGTAGTATTAATTTAATTTAATTTAATTTAATTTAATTTAATTTAATTTAATTT
>CAIGQZ010001278.1:1768741-1779592 GCA_903798205.1 Danio tinwini | reverse complement strand
AATTTAATTTAATTTAATTTAATTTAATTTAATTTAATTTAATTTAAAACACTTTATTTTGATGGTCCATTTGAGTATTAGTAGACTGTCTGCTTAATATTTGCCCCTTCAACAGACATTTAACTGACTAAAAGAAACTTTGCAGGTACATGTCAACTTACACTCACCCTAACCCTAACCCCAACCTAACAGTCTACTTGTAATCTAATGAGAATTAGTTGACATGTAGATGCAATGTAGCTTACATTCAACAAGCGGGCCATCAAAAAAAAAGTGTGACCATTTAATTTAATTTAATTCCCCGGCATCATTGATCATCACTATGACAATCAATGTTTTACAGCATTTAGAAAAACACACACAGGACTCTCACTTTCTCTACAGCAAAAAAAAAATCACCTGTACTAGCAGCAGTAATCAAAGTCTGAGGCTCAAAAAACTTCAGAGTCAAAGCTAAGCCCATTTGCCCTGGAAGTTACAGCCTGCCGGTGGAAGACCCTCCACCTGCAGCATTTGGGCAGCTGAGTTTAACTGATGGGGAAGAGACAGAGGCACAGTTTGAGAGAGCTCTGGGTTGGCCAGCGTACCAGAATCCACACATCTTCTCACTCAATCCCTCGTTCTTCTTTCCCTGGCCAGCTCGACACATTCTTATCCTCCTCCCTGCCCTCTGTGACCTTGAACATGATAACACATTCATCCTCTTTCAAGGGGGGCTGCCTTGGTGACCCACAGTCACAGAAGGCAAGCAAACAGAGGAAAGATAAGTTCATAAAGGCAAGAATGTTTTAGTGAAAAACGACCTCCCGGTATCGCTCTGTCCCATGAGACATGAGGTGGGCACGTGGCTATTTGGTTCTAATGCGTGGGTAGGGATTGCGCATATTATTCCCTTCATCTGTTTTGGTTTGGTTGGAGCTGCCATGTTAACATGTTGTGTGTGTTCCCATCGGTCGCCAGCACGCCTCACATACTGATCTCCGTATGAGCGCTGTCAGGAGGTCATGACCTCGGCGGGCAATTTGGCTGTCAGAAGCTACAGCTGGATGAGGAAACGGGAGGTTTTTATAGTGTGTTAATATGGCTTGTTTACAATAAAATTGATATAAATGTACTGATGGTCTGAGAAGAATCATTCCCTTAATAACATAAGGGGGTGGGAAAACCCAGACATTATTTTCTACAGTCTTTTAAATGATTTCGATTGAATCATATTGAATTAAATCAAGCTTTTGCAATTTAGATTTGGGGAAAAATTCATTAAAAAATAATATTAAAAATAAAAAGTTAAAACTGTTATGTTTAAAATTGTGTTAAAAATAAATTTGACTTCAGCTAGTGTGTATAAGTGTATTTATAAATAGACCTAGTAACTAAATGACAACTGTTACACAGGGTTGCCTAAACAGACATAGATCATCAGGGGTCTGTCCCTTGATTGGCTGTGATGAAGCCAATCACTGGGCTCGGCATGTCTGAAACACTTCATATGTCTATGAGAAGAGGCCTCCATCATCTCTGCCTTCTGTTTAACACACACACATACAAACCCAAACAGTAGTGCGCGCATATACACACACGCGCATGCACCCTTAACCCCTGCAGGACCTGACACCGGCACCCCACAAACATCATCCCCATCGGTAGAGAGGTTTAATCTTTCACTCTCCGCCATTTCAGAAGACCCTGACTCTTGTTTGTGCAGCCCCCTCCCCTCGATCTTTCCTTGCCTCCCTCCCTCTCCCCTCTCCATATTTTCTCTCCTGCATCTGATTAAGTTAACAATGTGGCGTTATTTGCATGCTGATTTGGCGAGGTCCCTCTCCTCCCCGCTCGCTCTCACAAACACAGGGGCTGGATCGTGGTAATGTGATAGCACAGCAGCCAGCCGATGCAATCTCTACCCCTCCTCCAAACCCAGGTGTGTGCTATCCACTTCCCTCTTAATTCCCTCCATGCTCATATTTTAGTCCCTCTTTATTTTTTCTGTCGTTCTGTGCCTTGTAAGGGTTGTATTATAATCAAATCTGGTGCAAAAAAAAAAAAGGTTGGAGGGGGAGGGGGGTATCCTGTCTTTTTTTATTAATTATAGACCGCGGCTGATGCGAATGTATTCCGAAAGCATCTTCAAAATAGGTCGGCATACAGTTTTCTATTCTTATCACATTTAAATGTCAACATGGTGCAAAGCTCTACAAATTAGTTCAGGCAGACTTCAACCCCCATTTAACATTTAAAGCTCCGCTCAGTAAGCCCCCAATGTGTGATTCAAATCAGTTTACACACACATAAAAAGGAAGCGGTGCGTCTTTCAAACTTCTCATTTCAATACTGATATTATTGCCAACCTTTTGCCAGAGAATGGGCTGGCAGAGAGGGGGGGAAAAGAGCCACGAGATGAAGCAACAGAAACAATGCATTAGCTTTCATGAATTATATATCTGCCTTCATTCTAAGTAGAATCGAGGATTTTCGGAGCCTATGCATATATCCAAGACAGGGATGAATAAATCACGACGGTGGGGTCATTCCTTTTTACATGCATTGAGAGCCATATCGGGATAATAATGTCCACATAAAACACTTACTGTGGCTCATTTGGAATGCAAGCGATGCAAAAATTCCTCCCCGATTCTCGTATGTCAATGGAAATGTCCCGAGGAGAGAGAGCTGCTGTATCAGGACATTTATTTGTTACAGAAGATAGTGAATATTGAAGGACTGGGCTGTTTCTGATGACACCGGAGTTCTGACATTGGGTGATGATTTCTGAGCTTCGACAGAGTGAAACGAGGGAGTTTACTTTACAGCCACAGGACTATGTCTACAACATAAAAGGTATTGTTAATCCTCGAAAAAGGGTATTAAAGCACCTTAAGATGTTGTAACTCAAGCCAAGCGGCTCCATAACCTTTGGTGTCTAATCTCAGAAGACCTCCCAGTGCTAGAACAACGATTAAGTCCCAGCTCCACAGATTGGAGCAGGCTGCCCCGTCACTCAGTTGACTCAGCATTATAGGGCGAAGAGGCTAAGGGCTCAGGGGATGAGTTTCACACCTCTAGCTGTTTTATGCCAATGAGCGCTATGCATGACCCTGCAAGTCTGCTCCAGACAGCCCTGGAGGAGCACTCGCTAGGCGTGTGAGGATAGGACGTGCTCCTCACGCCTCATTACCCAAACGTCCTATCTGGGTCCCCCAGTCACTATCGTCAGAGCGGAAACGGCTACGGACGTGCCTCCGTGGCCTCGTATATTCACTCCTTCATTTTAGCCTAGCACACTTACTCTACACTAAGGGGTCCTTTGCCATCCAAAGTCCTTTGGCCAGGATTGGTGTTCATGTTGGTTGTCTCAAAGATGCCATTACCCAGCTGTCTTCGAAATGCCATCTTTGAAACCTTTGTGGCTGAGATTACCAAAAACCCTTCTCAGTGGAGTACTGCCAAAATATTGAACCTGCAAAAATATTTACCTTATCTAAATCCCCATTTATCCTTCTGTCCTCCTTCAACTTGACATGCTGATGCAATGTTCTCACCTTTCCTCGTAAAGCGAATGAAGACTCTTTGGCCAGACCTCAGTCGCCCTTTTTGGCTGTAGTGGGAATGGGGCGTTTTAAATGCGCTATAAAGGCTATTTGCTCTAAATGTGCTCTGGGTGTGCCTAATATGTCCGCAGCCAAATGTCAAAAGAGTTATATATCCCTTTATGCACAGAAGGGTCCTCAGGGCTTTAATTGACTATGGTGTAAAGGGAGTTGAGGAGGGGTGAAGGAACATGATGAAAATGAATACTGTTCATTATCAGACAAACAGAGCCCAATGGCGCTCCTAAAATTGGCAGGGAGCGAAGATTTCCCAATGTTAAAGCACATTTGTCCGTCGAGTAATTATCGGACTGAACTTTCCATGGCATTGTTTCAAAATTATGAAAAATTATGCATTTTTTTACATTTAATGTGTGTGAGTGGCAGAGGGCTGCCAACTGAAGTCGGTGCAAGTGTGTGCGCATAGCCTATCTAATATAAGCATACTCTATGTAATTGAGTTAATGCAGGTATAAACGCAGGTCTGCTTCTCTAGGTTATAAAATCGAGTCCCAGCAGATTTGCTTTTAACTTCTGAAATGTATTACTCAACTTGTGTCTCACTCACATCTCTTTCAATCCGCACACATTACGCCCGTCTCCGTTACGTCTGCTTTCCCAGCTCAACGTCTGTGATATTCTTACTCTCTGCGCTGCGCTCGACAACCGCCTGGCAACTTCAAATATTTATCAAATGGAGGAGGGAAAGAGAGAGCCCTCTCCATCCCGCTACAGTCATTTACCAATTATTTTGAGTACCTGCTGACAGGTACGTGTCACAGTCAGCTACCCTTCCCCAGTCCTTCTCCTCACATGATTTACCTTTCCCCCTGCTGAGGAGGAAGCCGCCAAGCTACAGGCAGGGAGACAGAGGAAGTGTGGCAGAAGAGGGCTGCTGTGGCATACAGCTGAAGTTCTCACGCTTTGATTCAGGGAACGGTTGATTCGGAGGAGGAAAAAAAAGCCTCTCTTTGTCAATGCATTAGAGGCAGAGAATGACAGAGAGAACGTAGAGGCGAACTGACAATTGGGTCGGAATAGAAAACAACCTCATTAAACCAGGAGAGCGATATACCAACAAAACACCTATCAAGGTCTGTCACCGTATATTCTAGCGTTTGAAACAAAGAAAGAAACAATATGCACACGTAAAGCATCACACGCACTTTTGACAGTGTGTATTTCAGTCTACATTACTGGAAAGCTGAGCATTGAGGACGTAAATATCTTTTTGTTGCAGTCTAGAAAAGCAATGTTCTGTTTAAACAAGCAGTAAACCAATTATGTCTCTGCAGCATTTATACGTATGAGCAGAACCAGTGAGTACAGGAGGAATACGTTCACCTCTCTTTCTAATGTGTGTGTTCATATATATGTGTGTGTGTGTGTGTGTGTGTGTGTGTGTGTGTGTGTGTGTGTGCGTGTGTGTGTGTGTGTGTGTGTGTGTGTGTGTGTGTGTCTGTGTGTGTGTTAGTGTGCAGAAGTGTATATATAAAAGCATTGTGTTATGAGCCACAAAACACTAAAGACACGAAGTGCTGTTCTCATCAGAGCAAGGAATAAATGAACAACTCTCCAATGTGTGTGTGTATGCGCCTGGACCTCCTCGAGGGGGCACTTCACAACCCTATCAGTGTTCTCTGTGCTCCAAATTGTCTGCTTTCTGTCTTTTGAGAAGCAGCATACTCCATGAAAAACAGCAAAGGTGAAAAAAGAGAGAGAAGGAGAGAGAAAAGTAAATGAAGATAAGAGACTGGCTAAGTAGCTATTCTTTCTCTCTCCCTCACACACATTAAGTGTCAGTGGCTGGATTACCAAGATTAACTAACATACAGGTTTGTGCTTATAAAGGAAGAGATTATGTACAGCAGTTCTTCTTAACTGGTGGGTAATGACACAAGATATGGACATAAACAGCAATGTAATTCACTCCTTAACTAGCACAATATGATGCATTGCTGGAGATTCTAACTAAGTGAACTAGCCAGTCAAAAGCCCATACTTCAGAAACTTGTTGTGTTCTTTCAAACACAAGTCTGTGATGCTGCTTGCTAGCAGTAGATTTGGAAAAAGACTGAATCGTTAAACTATGCTGGTAATTATGGAAATTGTGAACACAATTGGCTATACCATAAACAAAAATAAACAACACTAATATTATCATCTATTTGTTTTCTCTCTAAACATATTAATAAATTGATGATTCAATTAAAATTAAATAAATAAATCCAGATAAATATAGGCTGCCAAGGTAGACATAAAATCTAGCTGCAGAGAGAATAAAATCACTGAAATTTAATAATGATATTTTTTGTAATATCACTTGATATCTAAAGTACACTTGATGCAGACAAACAAACAAATGTAATATTGGTGAAGTTTTTTCACCAATATTTTTTCCTCGCCGCTGTCGCCACTGGCTTGCATAGTTCGGGATCTGTAGAGCTGCACATCGATGGATTTGCTCTTCAGTGTTTGGACCCTCAGCAGTGAATATTAAACCACACTAAACTGAGCTAAACTGAACTGAACTTAAACTCTGAAAACTGAACTGACACTGTTTCAATTTATCTTTATGTGAAGCTGCTTTGACAATCTACATTGTAAAAATGCTATACAAATAAAGATGAATTGAATTGAATATATATGTATAATTATTATACATTATTATTAGGGGAATTACGTTAACACTGGCCCTAAACTACAAGGAGAAACCTTGTACTCTGTCTAGAGAGAGATAGACAAAGAGAGAGAGAGAGATTCTGGGTCTCTGTGAAGCTCACCAAGACATCTCTATTATCTCTCTAGTATGTGACTTGCAGAAGAGAAGAATAGAAGGCAGAAGTGTCTGCCTGCTGTGATGTTTAGAGTTTTTCTGCTCTGCTAGAACCACTAGGTAGTTCTAATCCCACATCCTACCAATGACCCGGACCCGCTGCATTACGATCCTATCGGCCTGTGCGCGATACGCCTCTAATTGAAAAAGGCCCTGCACCATGTCTAAACCTCTCCTTGCAACTCCAGCGCATGTTGTGTCTGCTTGCAGAATCGGATCTGTAAGAGGCTTACGAGCTCGTGTGCATGTATATGTGAGTGTGTTATGCTAAGCACGCATGTGGGTGTTTGTGTGTACGCGCATGATACGTTTAAAACAGAGCAGATTGATATTTGAAGCAGTCAGGCAAAGGAAGGAATTAACCACCTTTACTTGGTTTTAATTACAACGAAGTCCACCTCTGTAGCAGAGAACTAAAAATACACGCAGAGTTTCCCTGTGGGACTGAAGTTAGCATGCCTTACGGCTGCTCATACCTCAAACACACACACACACACACACACACACACACACACACACACACACACACACACACACACACATAGCAAAGATTAAACTTTAACACCAGAAATAAAGCAGGCCATACATCCTCACTGTGTATTTTGGGATCTCAGTCTAATTCAATAGGAAAATGCTACAAAAATGATACATCAAAAAAAAGAAATAGAAAAAAAGGAGAAAAAAATCAAATCTGAAAAGAGAGAGCAAAAGGCACAGGGGAATAGTAGATGAATCCAGGTCTTAGGGGTGTTCCAGCGAGTAAAATAAGGTTGAACCTCAATAGGATCAACATTCAGGGCAAAACTGCAATAAAAGTAGAAATGTGACAGGGAAAATGATCTGTAATTAGGACAAACAGCACTAAAAGCAAGTTCAAAGATAATTGTTTTTGGAGGGGCGTGTGACTGACTGCCAGGATTCCCAGGGTGGCCAGTTTGCTTGCGTGAAGATTGAAAGAGAGAGAGAGAGAGAGAGAGAGAGAGAGAGAGAGAGAGAGAGAGAGAAAAGGAAAGACTGCATGATGAAAGAAAGAAAAGATGAAGGACTTTGCAGAGAGAAAAAAAAAGGTTAAGAGGGAGGAAGAAACACTCAACAGCAGGACAGAAGGAGAAAAACCGATAGCGCAAAATGAGCAAGGGGGGTGATGGAAAGTCACTGAAGGTAAGATTGGAAATATTTAAAGAGAGAGAGAAAGTTAACAAAGACACCCTACCGAACAAGCACCAATCCATCATAAGACCAGGCATAAAAAACAACAAGTGTCCCAACACCCTTATCCCCACACACATCTCCACACAAAGACTGCTATTGTTGGCGGTTTTCAAAACACTATGGCCTTTGATGGATTCTGCAAGCTAAAGAATAGCTGCACAATAGATGGCAGGGGTCAGGGTATAAAAACGCATTATGATTTTTTTTTTTTTTTTTTTTGATGTTTGTAAAACAGCCCAGGCCCCACGTTTTTGTATTAATCACCTGAGGCGGGTGTTGCATTCCCAAGGAGATTCGCCGGCCAGGCGAGGAGGGGGAGGAGGAGGAGGGGGGACCTGCTGGCCTTCCTTCATAACTTTACATACACTTTCTGTCAGTCCCTCTGTGTATCAGGAAGCTGGAAAGCAGCAGGAAATCGTGACAATGTGAAATGCTATAAATGACATAATTTTATTTTATTTGCAAAACTGCCCGGGCAGCCCTTTTTCCCCCCATTTCCTCTCTGTAAAATGAAGTCACACTTGGCGTGTGTGAAACATAAGCATAATTGTGCTTGAACTGACTCAGGCGAGACCTAAAAATACACACAATGGCAGTGAGATGAGCAGAGACAGATAGAGAAAGAGGGCCGCTTGTCCTTTAGCAGTGCGTGCATTCTCCTTATTTTCGCACACATGCCAATAACACAGGAATAAACGGATGCGAGAATTAAACCTCATTGTCCGCAGATATGTCCTGCTATATTTAGTGCATGTTTTTATTCTGTAGGATGCGCCGGGGTCGCTTCACATCGACAAAATATTGTGTCGCCAGTGCTGTATCCGTCTCTATCTGTGCATGTTTGAAAGGAAAAAAGGGCAGAAAAACAGTTCATCCGTGCAATTTTTGCAATTAAAAAAGACACAAAAATAATTATTCTGCAGCACACTCGAGCGACACATCCTGAATCCATGAAGCACGGATCACGTGTTTAATAAAAAGGTTAATCAGTTGTTAATCAGAGGATTAATAACTTGTTATTTTCTTTACAAAACCATTAATATTGTGCCATAAATATTTAATGCTGATGGGTGTGCTTTTTTTTTTCTTTCTTTTTTTCATTGGGCTGGAAGAGAAGACTCTGTGAATCAGGAATCCACACGCTAATGTGCATTAATCATGCTTTGTTAAAGACAAACAAATTCCTTCATGTTTATTAATACAACCTCGGAGACAACAATACACTTTACATTATTTAGAAAGTTATTAATAAAGAATTTATCAGGGGTGCCACCATAGGACTGAGAAAGCTACATGTTGGCTAATGTATGTAGCCCAAAGTCTCAGACCCTCAGGACGAAGATAATTTTAGTGGTAAATTGGTTTGGAGATGGCTGTGCTTATAAAGTACTGCTCTTTGAGGTGAACAAAAGAAAGTTTGAGAAAAGAGTTCTTGTCCCTTTCTCAAAACAACAACGACAAAAAAACCCTGCCAATCTGCTAATCAAAGCAAAACAAATATTGCATTTCTCTCGCTCCATTTGTTTGAACGAATATATCACATTCCCAAAATACTCATTCCCGGTTCAAATGTAATTAAATTGTGCCTTTAGTGAAAACATGCAGCAGTTCTCCAATTAGTTCTGTGTTTGTCATTCAAAAAAAAAAAAAAAAACGGAAAAAAAAGAAAGAAAAAGAAGTACTGGACTTGGGCACGCCCAAGGCACTGTCGCTTTCCGGAATGAAGTGATGCCTGTGTGTTCGGTAGGTTGAACATCAACGCAATAGTTTAGTTTTTGGTCTTAAGA
This sequence comes from Danio tinwini, assembly GCA_903798205.1. Classification (NCBI taxonomy): domain Eukaryota; kingdom Metazoa; phylum Chordata; class Actinopteri; order Cypriniformes; family Danionidae; genus Danio; species Danio tinwini. The sequence continues at coordinate 1,770,170 of CAIGQZ010001278.1, read as the reverse complement.
CTATTGATGGAGAGAGCAGAGTACACAAACAGTGTGGGTGTTTTGATTGAAGTGAGTTAAAAATACAATTCTATTGATTTCAACTGTGATAGTGTTTGAACAACAGGAAGCGTGAGGGGTGCATTATGATGGGACAGACTCTGTGATTGACTGATTAAAGAGCCATACATGGTGCTTTGTAAAAATAATGATGCAAACATGTTAGGCTGGAAGTGTTTGATTTAAATTGCTCTGAAACAGTTAAGTACTGTAGTTTAAGGTAAATTGTGAAGCACAAAGATGGCTGTCAAGACACAAGATGTTTGTCTGTTTTCTTTTTCTCTACTTTACACAGACTTTCTTTGGCTTTGATATTTATTTTCACCCTCAAGCCCTTTTAATATGTCAAAATCAACCCTGCATGACTATCAGTCCTCATCCTAATGTTAGAAAACTTGAATAGACCTAACCTAATTGAACCAAATCGAAATAATAATAATAATAATAATAATAATAATAATAATAATAATAATCATCATCATCATCATCATCATCATCATCATTTTGTGTGTAATTGGAAGTGTATGGACGTTTCCCAGTGATGGGTTGCAGCTGGAAGGGCATCCGCTGTGTAAAACATATGCTGGGTAAGTTGATGGTTCATTCTGCTGTGGTGACCCCAGATTAATAAAGGGATTAAGTCGAAAAGAAAATGAATGAATGAATGAATGAATAATAATAATAATAATAATAATAATAATAATAATAATAATAATAATAATAATAATAATAATAATAATAATAATAATAATAATAATAATACATTTACAATGGTCAGAGTTATTGCCAGGGAATTGCTGTTGTTATTTTTGAACTGACAAATATAATGTCTTATATGTCAACACATATAAAAGCCCACCATGGAACAGACTTAAAAAAATATATGTATAATTTATTTTCAGTCAAAGTAGGACTGTACTTTGATCGAATAACTGAATGGATTTCTCACCAAATGCAATCCATCTACTTGTCAATGCATCCATCCATTCTCTCAACAGTCTAGTAGTGGCCCGTGCCGTCAGAAAACAAATAAGTATAAATATTGCATGTCTACGTGTTTTTAATGGATATCAGCTGAGAACGACTTGACTGAAACCTCTACAAATCTATGAGCCCGAAGCCACTGGTGAATAATTGTCGAATAAAATGTTTGCTGTGCTTCACACTCTCTTTCACATTAATAAATGGAAAACATGGCTATGACTCCATCCAATCTACCCGTTTTATATAGAGTCCTTTGGACCAGACGCCCAGATGAACATCATTATAGTGCTGGGTGATTTGGCCCAAAAATCAAATTCTCGATTAATTGAATATTTTAACTCGATTACAATTAATGAACGATTTATTTATTTATTTATTTATTTATTTATTTATTTATTTATTTATT
>CAIGQZ010001278.1:1683350-1711868 GCA_903798205.1 Danio tinwini | reverse complement strand
ATTATTATTATTATTATTATTATTATTATTATTATTATTATTATTATTATTATTATTATTATTATGATTATTATGATTATTATTAGTATTATCATCATCATCATCGTTTTTTCAACGCCTGACCACAGAAGCTCTATCATTCATAAGCTATTGGTCACCTAACCATGAAATAAGTACAGTATGTTCTCTGCTGTCTAATAATTATATGAAAATTCAAAACCATGATAATAACCTGTGCATGCGCGTACGTGTGTTTGTGTTGGTGGTAATGATGACTCCAGGGGGATTTAATTGGAGAGTCCAGATTGTGGGACCAGTGACCCCACACAAGTCACGGCCACCATTAGCGTTGGGCTCGCATGTTAACAAACACAATCCCTTCGCCTTTTACCGTGGCGAAAATTCAATTTGAGCTCTTTGTCTGCCTGATGCCTTTGCCCTAACGATGGTCCCCGTCTCTCTCTTCCTCCCTCTCTCCCAATTTTTTCCCTTAACCAACAGAACACAGAGGAGTCGTTAGGACCCTCTCTTCATTACTTCAAAAAACCAATCATTAGACACCAGAGTATATACGTAATTAGAAAATCACTTCCTTTGCAATCCTGGCTAAGTAGTTTACATACTGTAATTACAGGGACAAAATCAATTTTTAATCATTCTACTGATTGGGCTCATCAGCTCAGTAGGAACATTGTATCCTGCTTGTTGTGCGAAAGCAACATCTGGGCTAAAACAATTACCCTTTTGTGTTCCAAAACTATTCAGCGCAGGGCATTCTCCAGCACCCGACGGCTGCCACTAAGCCCCTGCGTAGCCATCTCTTTCTTCCTCCTTCCCTTCCTCTTTCTTTCTCTCGTTCTGCCCTTGACTGTTGCACGGCGGATCGCATTTAAAGCCTTATAAATCAATACGCTATAATAAGATGCTCTTGAGAAAACGCAGCATATTGCTTTTTTAACACCTATTGTTCCCCCCCCCACCCTTTTTTAGACTTTGTCGTGTTGCTTGTTGTTGTTTGCGACTCAATCAGGGGAAAGGGAACAGATTTTGTTTTGCCTCAAGAAATATCACCTTATTAATAATACGTGTTCCACTCAGCTAACAATTAGAGTAGTATTTAATGCAGAAGTACAATATTCACAGAGCAAAACTGTGACTGCATTTTAATTATCGTTGGGTTTTTTTAAGAACGATGCAAACAGAGCGCACACCGAACGGCGGGAGTAAGAGAGTCATAGCCGTCGGCTCTGAAGAAAAGAAAAGAAAAGGAAAAAGAAAAAGATGTTTCCTAACGCGACGTATTGAACTTTGAAGTCAAAGCGTTCCTAATATGTTCCTACCCTTCGCTGCATAATAAAACGCTTTGTATTCGTGTCTATGCGATGGTGGATCGATGGGCATTAGGCCCGACTCCCTTTCTCTCACTTTGAAAACAGAGGAAATCAGATTTGGAGGGAAAAAAGGGAGATGAAAAATCAGTTAAAGCATTGATCGCGCCTGCTGTATGCAAATCACATTTGCCTCTATTTTTTGACTGATCAATAGGGTTAATTAACAGATTCTTTTTAACTGCACTTTGCGACACCGTCGACCTCAGAAATCATCCCACCGTCTCGCAGCTATCGCACAAACCAATGACGGAGTGCGCGCAAGCGGCTATAAATCTAAAAATCCAATCCATCTATGAGCACAGGCATAACTGTAAAATATGAGTGTGTAGACAGCTCTCAGGTAGATCTTCGAATGTCAGAGAGATGACTGTCTTGAGCTAAGGATCGAGGCCCAATTGTAACGTTATCCACCTTACACTTAGTTTCATGGGAGTTGTGATCATGCCACATGTGGCACTAGAGGTGGCATGTTTGTGATGGCTCTAGACTATTTTGGATTAATAATGGATGCTTTTTGAAATGATTATTATTCCCAAAATGCTCTTTTGTGATTTGCTTTGAAGGGGGAAGCACTGGGAAGATTGCACTAGCGAAAGGGGGCCGCTCATTTGGAGAGATTTTTCCAATTATACAATTAGTCGGGAATGTAGGGCAGCAGCCTCTGTGTACCGATCACTCCGACCCTGGAAAGAGAGAGAGTGCTTCTTTTTTGCTTGTCGACTACAGTGTGGTAAATAAATAAACTGAAAAACAATAGCTTGACCGATAAGCAATACAGTTGTGATGTTTCATAAAAAGTGGGATTATTTATTAACCAAAATTATAATAATAATTAATAATGGACCTTGCTTGCATTGATTGTGTTCAAACTCAAATAGGCAAAGTAATGGGTCAGCCATTTCTGTTTAACTATATCTCTTTGTTTCTGAAGGACTTTTTGCTACATAGGCTGGGCTGATTGGCCAGTGTTGGCACCCAAGACCAAAAAGTCCTAATTATGCCACTGATTATATATTTTTTTTCTTTTAGATGGTGAAGAGATTTTAATTTTATCATTTGCCCTTTCCATTGTCCTCTTGCCAAAGCTGGTATAATGCTTGCTAGTTTAATATGAGTGGGGAAGAGAAAGAGGGGAAAAAAAAAAAACACAACAGCTACCATCTGCTTGCCTGTGGATTTTCTGTAATCGCTCTTTACTGATTACACTGCTGACTACATGAACCTCTTAAATAATTATCCTGCAATAAAAAATGCTAAATAATTATTATCATTAACTCCTAGCAAGACGGCTGCCACTCCAACTAATGCTGCCTAAACTGTCAGAGACAGAGCGCCTATGTGCCATGTCAATCATCGGATGGTGAAAAAACGGACCATTTTCAGGATGCTTCACCAGGGAGATGAAGGTTTGATGGATAATGTCTGCCTTTATTACAGATTAAACTCAAGAGCGAAGGGGGTTTGTAGGCGTCAGCTATACGCATCTTCAGGGGCTTCTCCGAAGTCCGTGTTTTGTTTTCCTTGTTTGATTTTGTCCTCTGGATATGGAGAAGATGACAGAGTGAGCCGTGCCTGACACCGGTACATGGTTTGTACAGTGCGTGTTCCTTTCTAAAGGAGGAGGCCGTTGTGTAGGAGTTTATTGAGTTATGAATGCATGTATTTACAGAATTGCTTTGGACGGCACATGTTTATGATGGATCCCGTATGGCTGCCGCGAGTCATGGAGAGTTCAGATTTGAGAAAACGCTAGTTTGACAGTAGTCTCAGCAAAACTTCTATTTCAGTTTCACATACATTTCTAGTATGTATAGAACATTTCACGAATTAAAAAAACATACAGTTTGTAAATTAAACATCTTTGAAAATGTAAGCAACTATGCACCTGGATAGACAACATCATTTTTTCTGCTACATTTAATCTACCATGGCAGGGTGCCACACCAAAATTCATTCTTGCCACGGCTACATTACAGCTTCTTATTCAAAACCTTCACTTGTTGCTGCTTTTTATTTTTTATATAGTGGGTTATAATCGCACCAAAACATATTAAAATGTAAGTGAATTATAACAGAGTGAACTTAGAAGTGCTGTACGCTATTTCTTTAACCCTTTAAGGTTACATGCTGACTGACTGACCGACTGACAGAGCTTCACGATGCGTGGGGCCAGCAAACACGACGTAGCTTTCAGGTATGATGAACAAACTTTTCATAATTACTCTTTATTTATAGATAAAGGTCTATAGTTCTGCATACAATAACTTTATCTTGCTGGAAATTATAGCCATTTCACTTTACTTCAGGGCGCTTTAATGCCGTTCTGTAGGTCTATTGCAGACATTTATAAATATTCCTAGCAAATCTAATCAATGTTGGAGACATACTCTTTACATAAATGCACTAAATCGCATTTGAGCAGTGTATATTTGAGGGCAGAGATGGGCAAAAATACATTGAAATATATTTTAAAATAAAATACCAAATACATTTATTTTAGTGTATCAAAATAAACTATAAAAATACAGCAGCCGTAAATGTATCAAAATAAAATACTGTATTTTTGTATTTCAAAATGAATACAAAATACTTTTAAAATGGAGCATGACATTTCTTCGCAAAAAAAAACTTCCATCAATAAGCCTGGATCAATCCTTCACCATTAACTTGACTTAATGAAGTAAACAATGTTAAATAGCAACAACCTTTCTCTGCCACTTTGTTCACCAATAGGGGTGGCCTAGTTGTGGCCTAGTTGTTAGTGAGTTGGACTTGTACCCCAAAGGTATCTTGTGTTTCTCTTTGAGTTACAAATTACAATTCATCCACAATTTGTACAGTATACTCATTCTTCCAAGATTCTTTCAGTTCTTCTTTAACTGGAAAAGTCTCAAGATTAATCTCTTAAAAACACCAGTAAACCATATTTAGGTGTTTTATATTTCTAAAGTTCCTCTGCATTTCTACCTGCAGCACCGAGAGTTTGATGATGTTCTGAGACTCCACATCCTGTTCTTAAGGACTGATATTTTATTCCATCTCATTTCCTAAGCAAAGATGCTGAATTGTACACTATAGCCATTACATATTTATGGTTTTAGCATTGCTCAGTAGCTGTTTTCAATGGATGTTGTCTTGCTCCTGAATATACCCTCAACATTTGTCTGTTACTTTCTTTATGCATAATTTCCATCCATACTCCAATCATTCACCATCTCCTTCTTGAAAATAAATCAATGTTCTGTTCTGATCTCAAGCTTAGGCAAATAACTGAGAAAGCACCAATTAGAGGCCTCATTTTTTAGATGTCAACAAATACTGTAGATTTCTTGCATATTTAACAGTATTTTGAAACTACAAAAATACAAGACACTAAATTATTTTGATATTAAATATTAATCCATTCTCATAAGCCCTATCAAATACAAATTACAAAATACTATTTTGAAGTTTTGTTCACGAACAGAGGAAATTGGCGCGCAAGCATGCTCTTATTAATTGAATGCGATCTCAACTTCTGCTGACATTAATCATTGAAGTAACGCCATAGGTAGTTGGAGGATCTGTGTAAAAGTTGGAAAACGATCTGTGTAAAAGATCTGTTGGAAAAAATCCTCGAGGAAACACTAAACATGTATGTTTATCTTGACTTGATCAATCCATTACTCTTTTTGAACTTTAAGATAAACAACATCATATCTCAATACGATTATTACTTCTATGATTACAAATTGAATTTAATCATTTTGATTAAAGTATTGTGCTTGATGGTTACACAATGTATTGGTTAGAAACCTCCCAGCAGACACACAACATTGTAAGACGTTACTATTAGGTTAGATTTAAGTCATGGCGTCAGCTGACCAAAATTCAATGTCTAGCCAGAGTCTAAGGACAATGTTATTTTGACATGCAATAACGACGTCATGCTGATATTTGGTTGATTTTAGGTTGTGATGGAAAGGGACCAAAATTGATGTCATAGTGGTAACAATGTCTGATTAATGTCATAGTGGTAACGTCCACACAACATCAAGGTGTAACATGATTAGATGCTGATATTTGGTGGATTTTAGGTTGGATATTGGACATTGACGTCGGCCTGACGTTGGGTTCTGAAGTCAACTCGATTTTTATTTCCGAACAAAATCCAACATTCCCACGACGTTGCGGTACATTGGGGTAAAATGTCAATATGACGTCATGTTGATGTCCAGTGCCTGCAGGGTTAGTTGTAATATAATCCTGCACTAAGCTGAACCGTCAAAATAGGAGAATATTTATAATTGTTTGTTTGCTTGTATGCATTATAGAGGTATGTACAACTGTTGTATTGGGATTCAAGTATCAGCAGCAAGTCAATATTAAATTAAAGGTTTCATTTCAGAGGCAAAAACTTAATTGAGAAATTCCTACTTCACAGTACAGTTAGAAAATGTGCAAAACAAGATCACCTTCAGAAAAAAAAAGTATTAAATCAAAAATGTGATTTGAACTTGTCGATTTTTAGTCAGCATCCTTCTCAGCGGCCTGCCATTACACACGCCATTACTGACGTTTCTCTCCCTATTTTAATAAAAACGTTTTGCATTTTCAAGCTTCTACAAAAGGTTCTCATTGATTAGCACTTTAGCACCAAGCAATCAATTCCCACAAACCGGTCTGACCTTGCACACACAGAACGATGACCTATTATGAATTAAGAGAAAGCTTAGTTCGCTGCAGGAAAGTGGAAACTGAGAAAAGACGCAAGTCCCAGGAATGGGACGCGAGAAGAAAGAGGAAAACAAAGAAGATCTGAGAAGCGTAGCAGCAAGACAGATGTACAGCTGAGAAGTGTAGGAGCGCTGCATCCCACCCTGCGAGCTTGTTGTGGAGCCATCATCTCTTTTCATCTCTCCGCTTTTTTCCTAGGACAGAAGATGTTGGAGTAAAACGGCAGGCAGACCCAATCAGTCGAGCCCTGATACAGACAGATAATTCACCCCTCCTGTCACATGATCCCTCATCAGTCTGGGAGATGGGGATATATCGCCAGCAGCTCCCGGAATAATGGCTGCACCTGTTTACCGTGTCACCTCTGTTTGCTAATTGTCTCCTTGAGCTACATTGGGGAAGTGAATATGTCTCCTGCTTCTGACAGGCGGGCGTTTATTTGGAAAATATCATTACTTCCAGCATGATTGTTCTTTTCGCTGCTTTCTTTTTGTCACTTTATGCCTTTTCTCTCTCTTTCTTTTTGTCTTCTATACCATCTTTGAGGAGGGAGGAAGTGCTAAAAGTTAAATGACTGTGCTTGGATGCAGATTTGGCGTCCTGATTAGGCAAGGTGACAGCGCGCGGCTGAAAAGTTCACATCCACTTGTTTGGCTGAGGAGGGGAGCGTGACAGACATCTTTAATATCCTCCTCTTTTGGCGCCATCAATCCCGGTGCCAAGCAGTCGTACCTGCAGCCGAGCGTACGAGAGAGAGGCGGCACAGGAAGAACACAGACAGGTTCGCGCGAGGGGGTAGACAAGCGCCTGTAAACAAACTCTGCCCATGCAAGAGATTCAGCAACCATGCGTTTGATTTACCTGTAATTACAACTTCAGAAAGTCGCGCTATATTCACGCAGCTAAAACGTGGCAGCTGCACTCAAACTCTGACTGATTTTTCAAAGAAAACTCTAACATGAAGTTTAAGACAAGACGCTAGGTTAATAGGGTATATAATCATAATAACTAATAGATATGACCATGGTGGCGACACGGTGGCCCACAGTGCAAAGACATGCGCTATAAGTGAATTGAATAAACTAAATTGGACATAGTGCATGTGTGTGAATGAGTGTGTATGGGTGTTTCCCAGTGCTGGGTTGCAGCTGGAAGGGCATCTGCTGTGTAAAACATATGCTGGATAAATTGGCGGTTCATTCCACTGTGGTGACCCCTGATGAATAAAGGGACTAAGCTGAAGGAAAATGAATGAATGTGTTATCACCATAATCCCCAGTTGTTTTATTATATCAAGAATTTCAAACTTTCTTTTGTATTTCAGATTTTCTAAAATGTTTAAATATGCAAATGAGCAGTTTTTATTATTAAATATGCACTACTTTGCATACAATTCTAGCACAACAAAAAATAACACAGGATGAAGTCAAAGATTTGGCAAAAGTTTTCACAGAGGGTGATTTTGGGTGTCTCTTTTGATCTGTTTATCAGGAAATTCTACAAACAGGTTAAAAAAAATTAACTATCTAATTGAAATGGTTTATGTAATCAGGCATATTATATATGAACAAATACTAGATTGCTCTGATCGATCAGCTGAAGATCGGTATCGGCCGATAATCATATTTTTATGACTCGACTGGTACTCGCCAATCTGGCCGATCTCAAACCGCAGGTGTTTCTGGCTGTCTCTGACCGCAGGTGTTTGTTTACGGCTTTACACACAAAGGAAGATGTGTTGTGTGTTTCTGACAGTATTGCAAGTTGACTACAACCTGGCTGAAAATGTTAATGATATAAAAATATTGTTAAAATTATTTTTAAAAACTTGAATATTTAATAATATACATTTTTGTGATATACTTATTGCAATAAACTAATATGTATTTATAGGTGTGCATTTTAACTTCGTATGCATCAAATATGAGCTCCAAACGTTTTCTTCATTAAAACATGTTGAATTCTTCTTCCATCATTTGCAATGTTTCCAAATTGCATTGCTAGTCATTTTTCCTACAGATGTGTTTATCTGTTTTATCTAGTATTTTCTGTAAAGCTGCTTCTGAGAGATTATATGCAACATTCCTCATTTATTCTCTTGGGTAAGGCGAGATCTCCACTTATTAACATACTTAGAGGGAAAAATGTGCTTAATGCTTTACAAAGCTTGAAGCATCAGAATCTGTACTCAGTATTGGCCGATATTATTAATAATAATAATAATAATAATAATAATAATAATAATAATAATAATAATAATTAATATTAGAGTGGTTTCTGAAGGATCATGTGACTGAAGACTGGAGTAATGAAGCTAAGAATTCATGTTTAAAATCACTGGAATAAATTATTAAATTAAATGATAAACTACATTTGAACAGTTATTTTATAGTGTAATATCATTTCACAATTTTACCATTTGTACTGTATTTTTGATTAAATAAATGCAGCCTTGGTGAGCAGGAGAAGCTTATTAAAAACATTTTAAAATCACACTGACCACAAACTTACCGGTAGTGTAGATATTATAAAAAAATGAATTTTGGTGTAAGTGCTACTGGCTTGTTTAAAAAAAAAAGACAAATATATATTGTAAATACAGCCATTATGGCTTTTCTTGTAATTGAAAAATGTACACAAGTTAATAAAGTAAGATAAAAGTATACTTTGTATGTTTTCTTAACATTAAAAAACTCCCTCTTTTAAGGGTTGGATTGAGCTAATGACTTCTACTGCATCATATAAACATATGTTGGCAAGACTTCAGGACTCCCCCCATACTTTCAATCAGAAATGTGGTAGCTTTTTACAGTATTTGGAGAGCGTGTAAAGGAAAAATTGAAGGGTTGTCATTTTGGCTGGCTGTTGTATTATTTTATATTTAATATTTATGTTATAAGTGTTGTTTTGTTATTTTTATTATCATTTAGGTAACACTTTATTTTGATGGTCCATTTGAGTATTAGTAGACTGTCTGCTTAATATCTGTTGATACTGCTCCTTCAACAGACATTTAACTGACTATAAGAAACTTTGCAAGTACATGTCAACTTACACTAACCCTAACCCCAACCTAACAGTCTACTTATAATCTAATGAGAATTAGTTGATATGTAGACGCAATGTAACTTAAATTCAACAAACAGACCATTAACATAAAGTGTGTTTATAATTTGTTTACATTATTTTCCTGAATGTTGATTTTATATTGTGAATGTTATGTTGTGTGGGGTATAAAAGTTCAAAATAAAAAAAGTTCAATTACAATATATATATATATATATATATATATATATTTATATATATATAAACCATCAAAAAACACCAAAAAGCTTCAAATTGACAGGTGGAGCTTCTCACCTTAAAGCAGGGTGAGTGCTGGGGTTTGGTTTAGCTGGGACGCTGTGGATGGCTTGTGTGTAACTGAAGCCTATAATGTTGCTCCACACTGGTTCAGGTGCAATAAAGACACGTGCTGAGACAGACCATGAGCTCTGTATGTGGTGCAGGAGAGGAGGGCACTTTGATGATGGGGTAAAATATGATTCCTGTCCAAGGTGCCACTTTCCTGAGAACAAAACCTCCTTTCTTCCCTCATCCGCATCATCAGCATCTGTGTCTCTGTCATCAGTGTCATTGATGCTTTTTTTGGGTTTTACTCAAAGCAAAGCAAACAGACTCAATTTCTTGTGTTTGATCAAGAAAATGGGGAAACGGACAGATACTTACTTTTTTTTATATGTGTGTTATTAGAAAATATACAAATACCCATCAATATAATTGATTTTATTATTGTAACATCACATTCAAGCTTAATATTTATTTTTTTAAGCTTATATTTATTTTACTTTGTTATCAACAATAGCAACATTTTATTTACTATAAGAAAGAAAATTTTCATACTTTTTAATGATAGTTCTTTAATATTTAAAGTCAAATACAAAGTCTGTAAATTTAACAAATATAAAAAATGTACTGGTAATTTTATGACTGTAAATTATTCCATTTATGTGTGTATATGTATTATTTATGTGTTTATGTTTATGTGTATGTATATGCATGCATTTAATAAATTATTAAATTATTGTATATTTTATTTTATTTTACATTTAATTAAATTACATTTTATGTTTTATTGTATTTTATTTTATTCAAATTACACACAATAAACAACACATCACACAGTATAGCTTACTTACTAGATGGTAAATTGTAAATATAACAACATAATTATTAATATAATATTTACAAAAAAATACATTTTACTAAATTCATTCAAATTAGAATTTGTTTTATTTTTAACATTTAATAAAAAAAAATTATTGTATTTTATTTTATTCATATTACACACAGCATACATCATATTAAATAGCTTATTAAGAATACATACATTTTATAAATCAAATCAAGAAAGGGTCCATTTAAATGTCAAATATATGCTGTTATACACTCAACACATTTTTTGTTGCTTGTTCAAACTACTTATTTCAAATGAGCTTAACACAATTCGTGAGATTTTGTTGGGACAATGTAATTGTTTTATGTTCAATCCACTTACATTTTTAAAAACTAATAAGTGAACTTAATTCTTTCATGTTGTCTCAATACAAATAAATTGTGTGGAACCCCGCATTTTTAACAGTGTACCACTATTAGGGATATATCAGTTGACAATGAATAAAAAATAAATGTTAAAAAAAATATCACAATTTCCCAACCATTTCTTCATTCTCAGACACGTTCAGCAGTCTGACAGCTACTACAATTTTAAGAAGTGACTGATTCTCACCAAATGAATATCACTGCCTTTCCCTATGAAGACACAAGCTGCAAATTCAGTTCAGCTTTTAAGTGCCTCACCTTTCAATACCAGCCTCACTGTGAATCCTATATCACACTCTATCAGACACCTTAAGCAATCCACACTGAAATGTGCCACACAAACTGAAACGATTAAAGACCTGCTTAATTCCAACACTGGAATGCTTCAGGAGGATTTTACCCTAAAAGATAAAGCAACTTTTGATTCCACATTATGAGTCTCCATAACACGGTATCCTCACACTCCATAAAAGCACATGCATGAAAAAAATAAAACACACTTGCGTGCAATGACTCCATTTATTTGGTCTTTCTTTGTTTATTTTTTGTAATCACAACAGACATGTAGGCTAGTACAAAATGACAAAAAAATAAAAATAAAAAACAGAAAAAGAGGACGGTAAAATCTGACACAAATTTACAAAGTCTCGAGCGTTACCCAATCCTGCTTTGAAAGACTCCTGCTCAGCGCTAAATAAATAATCTGGACGGCATAAACTCTGTGAACTACATAACCTGACCTCCCTTTAAAGTAGCACAGAACCCTGAGAATACAGGCCTCCCAGAGAGAGAAAGAGAGGGGGATTGAGAGAGAGGGCAGCAGCGAGAGGGCAGGGGCACAGATGTGGGGCTCAAAGCGGGCCACCCCCAGAGCCGGCAAGGGGAATTCTAATCACCCTGTAGTATTTCAATGGAGTGCCAAGATGAACACACTCGCTCACATGTGTACACACACACGCAAACAGATACACACACACATACAAACACACGCATACTCAAAGGCATGCTTGCCTTAAGTCACATTCTAAATTGGATCCCAGGAGCTTTTTCTCTACCTTGTTCACCAAAGGCATTGTGTATGTTTTCTGAGTACTCAGCATATGCTGGGTAACCTGAGCGCTCTTTAGCACACATATTCGCACACACAAACACATTGTTTCCAGAAGTAGTAGTTGTTGTCTCTTTCTTTTTTTATTTATTTTTTCTTCTCCTAAAGCTATTTCCCATTAGGAGCTTAATTAAATGCAAAACACTACACATATATCTATTATGTCTAAGCGTAAAATTATGTGTGTGTGTATATATAAGTAAATAAATAAGTAAATAAACCCCTACCTGTAATGAAGCCGTAAAGGCTGTGTTTGCATGTTTATTACGTTGGTGTTTTTTTTTTCTTCTTCTTCTACTTTTATGAAATTCTCAGCTTTTAAGAAGATTCTCTAAAAACTGCTTCTCTATAATTTCCAGCACAGATGATTGATGACTGACAATGATATCCTACAGTTTTGTTTTATTAAAACTTATTGTGGGATGCCGAAAAATTCCTCAAACCATTCTGCTCGGAGCTTTAGACTTATTTGAACGCTGATTTTCACTTGACATCTTTGGAAATGTTGCAGCTCAAAATAAACTGAAAGTCTTGAAATTAAGCTTTTTTTTTCGTTGTTGGATATAATACTTTTTATATATTTGTGTGAAGACAATTGAGCTTACAGTTTGCTTCTAATGTGAACATAATTTTTGTTGACTTGGTAAAAGTGTGTACTCGTTATTTAGCATCACTGATGCACTTTGGACTTTGGACTACATTATATCTCATTTCTGTTCACAGCTCACCATGTACTTTTTGAAGCTTTGCATTAGGCTTGTTACAAACAGATGCATATGCCATTCAGTGCTGATGTTTGGAAACAATAGTAAGTGTCTTCACACTTGGAAGGTTTGGTTTGATTAAAACAAACTCTAATGTGATTGCTCTGTTAATGCAATTTATTTGAATAAGTGTGAATGCTGCCATCTGAAGCTTGATGCACACAAAACAGGCAGGGCTCTTGGTTGATCTTAGTCCACTTTCAAACATATTCAGGTTCTGATCAACCAAAATATAAATGCAACATGAACTAAATACATATAAACAAACTAAAAACAGAACATGATACTTCAATAAATGATACAATGGGAGTTACAGTGCTCAGCATATATAAGTACACCCCTCACATTTGTGCATATGCATTAGTTTAGTCAGTACTGAAGCCAAATCTGGAGCTTAACTAACAAAATAACTTAAAATAATGGTCCAAAAAGTAGTACACCCACATTTATGTTATAGAAAAATATTAAATACAAATTTTAAAAAGAGAAAAAATCAAGAGAAGCAAAAAAATTGAAATATATATATTTTTTAATTTTGTAGGTTGTAATTTTTTTATTTTTTGCAATATTTTGCTTGAATTAAATTGTATTATAAATTGTGTTTTAATGGTAAAATACTATTTTAATAAATATATCTGTTTAAAAATTAGTTTTGTTTAAATGCACCAAAATACATTGCCAATATTCACTGAGAAATGAATCTAAATATTCTTTTTCAAAATGAGGTGTACTCAGTTATGCTAAGCACTATATACACAGAACAGAATGCTGAAGCATACCTCTTTTCTTTTTTGTTTTTATTTTAAGTCACAATGTTGTACATTACTGTTTAACACATGTATCAGAAAAACATCAATTTCATCAACTTTATTTGCGTGAACTTTATTTTGTCTCTTACACATACAGTATAAGCTCTTCAAATGTCTTCAACTGATAGAAAATACCATCATATCTACACTCATACAGGCAGCATCTTGAGCCCAGCACACATCACTGTTTAGGGCATTTTAATAAAATATGTTGAATATCTGATGTTGTTGTGTGTGTGTGTGTGTGTGTGTGTGTGTGTGTGTGTGCGTGCGTGCGTGCGTGCGTGCGTGCATGTCCGTGTTTTGCTAGTTTATACTCAGACTTGTATAAATATAAATACAAAAAAACATAAACACAGCAGACTAAAAGTACTTTTTTTTTTTCCTTTTTGCTTTGGACCAAAGGATCTAAGAGAACTATACTACTACTGATAGAAAATACCATAATATGTACACTCACAATACAACAACCAGCATCTTGAGCCCACCACACATCACTGTTTGGGGCTATTTTCATCAAAATATACTGTATGTCAAGTACGTGGTTTTTTTTGTGTTTTGTTTTTTTGCTAATTTATACTCAAACTTTTAGAAATATAAATAATCAGACAAAAACAATGACAGTGTGAAAGATACGGACAACAAGATTAAATTAATATTTTCTCTGTTTTTCTTTTGCTTGTTTGTTTGTTGTTTTTGCTTTGTACCAAAGGATCTAAGAGAACGATACTACTACAACTGATAGAAATTGCCATTACATGTACACTCACAATACAACAACCAGCATCTTGAGCCCACCACACATCACTGTTTAGGGCATTGTCATCAAAATATATATCAAGTACATGTGTTTTTTTTTTTTTTTTTTTTTTTTGCTAATTTATACTCAAACTTGTAGAAATATAAGTACCCAAAAAATGACAGAGTGAAAGATACGGACAACAAAATTAAATGATAATTTTCTCTTTTTTTTCGTTTATTTGTTTGCTTAAGTACAAATATGAGGTGACAATAGATTATGTCCTCATCTTCTACATAACTGTTAGACAGGCATACACAAGCTGCCACTCTGATGACACAAAAGTAGCGTGGTTTAGAACCAAAAACCACAGTGGGAAAGAGGGAAGGCAATCAATCGAACTCTGGTTCGGACCGAGTAATAAAACCAAGCAGATTTTGTATCTTTGGTACCACATCAAGTAACAGCTTTGTACGTTTTTTATATATTTATCTTTAAATGAACAGGATTGCGAGCCAAATTCAAACACAGATCGCCAGCACGACATGTCAGAGCACGTGCGCTACCTGCCACAATCTCCAACAAACAAAAAGAAGCTCCTGAGATTTAAACGAAATGATGCTCTCGCTTACTTCTTCACAATATTTGGCTTTTAAAGTACTGTTTCTACAGTCCTAGAACTAAACAGACAGAACAACACTGTCTGTCAGAGCGGCAAAATGGTAAAAGTAATAGCGAAACCAGTGAAGTGTTGACTTTACAAAGGATACGAGGAAAAAAACAGCCCCCCCTCTCCCACCCCCTCTTCATCACCATCTCTCTCTCTCTCCGGCTGGCAGCCGAAGTTAACATTTTCAGAGAGAATATTCCTCCCTCCAATAGTGGAGCGTAATTCATTTTCCATCTCTGTTCATTAATCATTGTTAAAATTAGTGATCCATTTCTTCCACTCTGCCATCTGCACTCAGCTTCGTTACAAACATGACACCTTCCCGCATAATAAAAGCTGACAGGCAAGAGGATGCCTTTCCAAATAGCTTTCTGCATATGTGCACCTCTACAACTGATGCTGTTGTCAAGACAAAAGTAGGTTATTTAAGCTCCCCACTTTAACAACGCGCACACACACACACACACACACACGAACGCAAAAACATACACACGTCTGGCACACGCATACAATCACGCTCCTGCCAGACACGCACGTATGAAGCATATAGACCAGATGTAGATGTCCGACAACAGTGCACATATTTACATTAATTTGATAACAGATTCCCAACAAACCCACTTTCTTAGTTTGTTTCTCTCTGCTTACTCTGTCTTTCTCCATTTTACGCATGTGCGCACACACACACGCGCACAAACATAATCTTATCTGGAATGTGCTCAAATCTGGAAAAAGAAAAGAAACACACTAAAAGCTGACCCGTTGTCCTTATGACAAGTGATGATATATCAGTCTTTAACAGCCATCAGTTCCAGAACAACAAAGAACCTGTTGTGAGTTAATGTGCTGTTTACGTCCTCTAGAGTTTTATTTCACCTTTCATTAACACATGCTTGTTGTTTGTCCACCAGGCCTTGAGAAAAAAAGGCCTTGGCCCTCACCCGCAGCGTTTGTGTATGTGTGTGTGTGTAATAGGATTCTCATTTATTGCATTCTCGATTCTCACACATGGGAAACAGAGCTTTGACCTTCTCTAGGAAAAATAATAATGATAATGATGATGATGATAATAAATACATTATATTATACAAAACACATAATAAACACTGCATTTATTTAATACTCACACCTACACTTGATGTATTTGTCCTGGATATTACTAGCTGAGTCTGCTATTCTGCGAGCAGGTGAAGAGAGAGGTGCACTTGTTTGGTAAAAATAAAGGTAATGTATGTAAGGCTAGTCTCTGCACCGGATTCAATTAACACACTTATGGCTAATAAAGTTACAAGTGACATAGGAAGTCATTACTGTGAGATTAATAAAGAGAGAGATAATCATTGTAAGTTGGTCATCATTCTGACATATAAAGTCACTCTTGGGAAAATAATAAAAAATAAATTTGAATACGCCAGGAGAAGTAAAAAGAAATAGCTACAATCGTAAGAGATAAAGTACCAATTGTGAGATGTTGCAAAATAATTTCAAATAAAGTATAAAGTTATGGGAAATAGTTCAAAATTGTGAGATATAAGCTAGGTAATTGGGCTGCACGATATTGGAAAAATCTAGCATTGCGATATTTTGTTGTTATGTGATTATGTATTGCAATATGAATACAATATCACCTTGAATACATCTATTTGGAAATCATTTATAATTTTAGATTAATCTGGTTGATTCTGTAGTGAAGAGTGTCTGCAAAACATCTTATAAACATATACACACACAGAGAAATACAATAAAGAAAAATCGACAACAGTGTTTTACCGTTTTACGAGTCTAACAGTATTCATGTACAGTGTATGAATAATAACAATAATTCAATGGTACAATTTCTTGTGGCTGAATGCTTAAAAATCATCACAGGCCTCAAAAACACATTCAAATGATATATTTTATTACAAAACTCAACATCGCATATCCTGCGATGTGACTATTGCGAATGTCACATTGCGATATCGATGCTGAAACAATATATTGTGCAGCCCTAATAGGTAAGTTAAAAACTAATTCTAAAAAGTGCAAGACTCTGTATGAAGTCACAGTTATGAGTTCCAATTTTGATTAAGTAAAATAAACATAAATAAATATAAGAAAATATATAAATTTAGATATGTAAAGTTACAATACTAAACTAACAAAGATTCTACAAACTCTAAAAAAATATTTATAATATTTACTTAAAATATATTTAAAATATAGTTGAAAAAGTGAGAACTGAAGTATATTGTGAGACATAAATCACAATTACTTTTATATATTTGGCTTTTTGTGTTATGAGGTAGAAATGGAATCCATAAATCAGTATTTCTATGATATGCATGTGTGTGCGTGTGTGTTTGCATTCTTACGTGATGGAGGAGTTTTTGTACCAAATGTGTAAATACACGAGTGGACTTTGTAATTGACAAGTGACTAAGTGTGTATGTGTGTGTGTATGTGTGCACATGTGCATGTGTGTTGGTGAGTGCTCTCTGTCTGCTGGCGAGGAGAGTAGGGTCGTGCTGATATAATGAGCAGCTTGGAGCAGATGATGCTCCGACTCCATCCCTCCAGATCCAGACCAGAAGCCTGTGTTTGCTTTCAGCAGGCCGGGGCTCCAGTCTCTCAGCTCCCCCTTCCATCCCAGTCGAGTCCAAGGCTTCACGCTAGGCCTCCCAGGAGCCCTTGGCCCAAACCATTAATCTATATAATGCCCTCAAAGAGCGAGCTTTTTCACACCACAGAGAGCCAAGCCGAAACAAGGGCAACGGCTACACCGTCGAGTCAGCTGTTCGCCCTGCTGTCAACATACACACACACGCATATAGACACAACGCGACAGCCACAAATAAACGATTCCTCTGCAGGACCGTAAACAAGAATCAAGAGCCCGAATTTCCAATTTTGCCGTGTTGAAGCCAGTCAGCAGACGGAACTGCGGTTAAATCGTGTCGACATTCCCCCTCAACATGACCAAAGCTTCAGCAATCAGCTAATTCGCTTTTCCTTGACCAAAACACCATGTCTCAGCACTTCCATTGACGGCGCACACGCAGACATGTTTAATCTCAGGTTCTCACCACATCTGAATTACTGAAAAACTGATGGTGGACAGAGGCCAGGCCCCAGTGGACTGATTAGCATCATTTAAGAAAGCGCGCAGCGTCGAGAAGACCGCCCAGCCTACAAGATGGGTGGCCTCTCCTAGCTCTAGAAGTCAATACCTAGTAAACTCATTTGAATTGAACAGAGTGAAAAAGCACTCCAGAACCCCGGCCACTGCATACATTTCCCCTCTCCTCCCCCTTGCACACATGTATTTATGTATTCGTCTTTTCCTCGCTCCCTTTTCCCCTTTGTCTCCCGCTAAGTGCTTTCAACGTTGGTCACCATAGACTGAGGTATGCGTATACATTAAGAGTGGAACAATGTTCTTTTTCAGAGGTATGAAAATAATAGAAGGGAGAGGCGTCCCCCTCCCTCTAAATTAGATAAGCCATGCAAATGGCTTAAAATTTTGTAAAGCTTTTGAGAAAATCCTACTTATGGTTGCGATTCTGTGCCAAAAAGTTCATCTGGCCTGTAAATTTAAGCATGGATTACAAATATTCAAATCATGAGCTTACTGTTCAAATAAACATTTCCAACAGGGAGAAAAGTTGCAAGGCATACACTTTCAACATAATTCCCTGTCTGGCATCGCCTGCCCCTCACTCCTAATAAAACAAAACCTCTCCAAAAATTCAGGAGAGCGAGCGGGAGGGGGGAAAAAACAAAACAAAGGAGTTAAAAGTTCGCCTTTTCATTTTTCGTCAGACTGAATAAACAGCGCTGATGAAATCTTTAATGAATGTAATTGTAACCACCTATACAATTGCAATCTGCCGGGTAAAGAGGGAGAGAAATCGCAGGCGCAGCACAGGCTGGGAAAGTGGAACAGATAGCGGAGTTTATATTTAAAAGAAAAAAAAGTACAAGCAACAGAGAGAGAGAGAGAGAGAGAGAGAGAGAGAGAGAGAGAGAGAGAGAATGAAATGGCTTAGGCTGGTCAGCTGCTTGCCACATGGTAGAACTAACAAGAACTGAAGTCACAATGATTCCAGCCTGGCTTGAATGTCCTTCCCTTTCTTGCATTCCCTCTTGCTTATCCACTCAAAACAGTGGAACGGACTCGAACCCGGATGCTTCTTACAACTTTAACCTTGACCTGGACGCGAGATGTCACGTCTCTCATTTCTCGTCTTCCGCCGAGAGAAGAAAAGAGAAAAGCGAAGGTCTTTTTGTGATGACAGCCGGTGCTACCCCAGGATTAGAATAGCCCCTATCATTCCAAAGCAAGAGTGCCATATTAAAGTCTTCCACATTTGCGAAATTGCAAACAGATGCAACTCAAGTACCTGCAAATAATCTGCCAAGACCAATTTCAAAAGGGAGATTTCCAAATATGTGGAAGTCATTAGGACGCGCATTATTTTTGCGATGAGCAGGAGGCTGGAGCCGGTCTAGAGGCAGATGGGTGCTGCTTTTATTTAGCCAGAAAAAAGGCCTACGTGTTGTTCCATCATAAACGAAGATATATAACGCCAACAAAACAATTATACCCCAAATATTGATGATTCAATGACAACAAAAGAATCTACGATTTCCTTTTATCATTAGCGACTGCAATCTTTCATCTTTCTCTTTTCTTCTTCGCCATTCACTTTTGATAACATGAGATCTAACGGCAATGTAAAGAGAAAAAAATCAAGGTAAAATGCCTCAGATATCTGATTTCCAACTGATGCTGTTTTCTTTTCTTTTCAGCATTCTTTAAGAAACCATATCTGAAGTTATCAGTTGTTGACTCTCTCTGTCTCTTGTTTTATGTATCAGTCTTTCCTGTGTTCTTCAAGCAGTGTTTTACCTCTGCATGCCTGTGCCGCATTCTCTAATTAAAAATGATTTTACCACCATGCACTGCGACAGACTTTATTAGGGTGTGTGTCGAACAGCCTCTCGGCTCCATTCTGCATGGGATGTCCCAGTAACATGCCTGCTATTCTCAGTTGTCCTGTTTCTCGACGTGTTCTCGCATCAAAGAAACAAATGTTTGGAAGTAATTAAAATGTTTGATTATCTGATCGATTTAAATGTTATTACAGTAGACACAATTTAGCCTCTGAAACATCTTGCCTAAAATCAACACTAAGTATTCAGTCAAATTCATTATGATTGCAACAGCAGGAAGCTTTTTCAGGCTTTCCACCCACCAACAAGCGCACATACACCTGTGTAAATGAGCACTGGGTTCAAGAGGAATAAGAAATTAGGGAACGTTTACACAACAACAATGTCCTTAAAAACTTGGCAACTCAACAAAAAGTTGAAGGAAAGTTTTGTGTACATATGTGTACATCTTGTCAAAATGATCCCATTTTACAGTAATTTGTGAAAATGGCTACAAAGGTTGTAATTTGCATGTCAGGCCAATAGCTGGCGATAATCACCCTGTAAAGAAACATTGCAGGTCTGCTAACATACAGTTCTGTGGTCCACAATTGCTAGCTGCATCCAAAATCGAATACTTCCATACTATATAGTACACTAAACTCAGTATGCGAGCCGAGAAGTTTGTCCAAATACAGAGAATTCGAAAAACAATATGCGAGAAGTATCCGGATGACTTACTACGTCCGGCGAGATTCTGAAGTGTGCATGCAATGCTATCCCATGATGCACCACAAGAGAATTCATGAATGGGAGTGAAGTGACGCAACTAAAGCAGGTAGGTCATGTGATCATGACAAAATGGAGGATGTAGTACGTCCAAGTTCCATTCATACTACTGACATTCATACTGTATAGAACGTACTTTTCTAATAGTGGAGTAGTCAATTTAAATGCAGCACCCACTGAATAGTAGGTGATTTTGGACAGCCATTCTTTTGGTTGCTTGTACATGGCAATAGACCAGGGGTGCCCAAACTTGGTCCTGGAGGGCCGGTTTCCTGCATATTTTAGTTTTAACCCCAATTAAACACACCTGAACTAGCTAATTAAGTGGCTGAAGGAAGTTCAGGACCGAGTTTGGGCACCCCTGCTATAGACTAAACTGATAATATGCATGTACACAAAAGTTTTCAAAAGTTTTCAGACCCATAAAAAATAAATAAAATTAAATGTTTATAATTGAAAAACTGTTAAAGGGATACTAATGATGTCAATCTGTGAAAACTATATTATAATGTTTTAGAATCTAAAACAGCTGCTTTCTATCTTAAAATATAAAAGTGATTTATTCCTGTGATGACAAAGCTGCTTTTCCATGAGTCATTCAGTTTAATATAATCTTTTATAAATAATTTTATTATGCTGATCTGATGGTCAAAAAACATTTGTAATTGAAACCAGGTGTGCTGCTTGATTTTTTTATTATTATTATTATTGGAAACCATGGATCATCATTGGTATTATGGCTGTTTCTCAATTCCAAGAATGCAGAGAACGAACTTGCGTTCTTGTGGAGACTGTTCTTGCCAGGTCACCTAAGAAGAACGACCTCAGTAGATGGCAGGAACTGAAAATGCATCCTGTGAGAAATGAGATGCTGCGTTCTTCCTGATGGTCACATGACCTTCACACATTTTTAACGAAAAATTATTTAAACATTACTGCATTTATACAACGATTTATTGTTTTTCCCCTTTTCAATATATATATATGGACATAACATCCACAAAACCTTATAAATATACGTTGCACAATATAAATAAAACTAATTTTAATATAAATTTTAGCAAATAAACACCTTTAATGTGTGTAAGCCTTTATAAAGATTTTCATGTCTACTTTTAGCGTTATATCTCTGAACTTTAATAATGAATCCATATAAAATGCTGCGCTTCCCACCTCCTCTATTCAGCTGCAATGACTTTTGGGACTTCTCGAGTGAGTTTTGCGCTTAAGTCTGCATCGACGCATCCTTGATTTTGAGTCTTGAGTTTTGGAACTAAACTTTAGCGATTGTTAATGACATTACATGAGAACACGAGGACGCAAGAATGCAGAAAAACGCACATTGAGAAATAGCCCTTGATTTAACTTTTTTAATGAAAAATTTGCTTAAAATAAGAGAAACTAAATATCAGAAACATATTTTAATGCTGTCTTTTTATTATTTATTTGATTTTATTTATATATGATTTATTAATCTATTGACATGTAGATTTCTTTCTTCATTCAAAGTAAAGAAAGAATAGAAAAGAAAAGAAAAGAAAAGAAAAATAAGTAAATCAAACATTT
Source organism: Danio tinwini (assembly GCA_903798205.1). NCBI lineage: Eukaryota > Metazoa > Chordata > Actinopteri > Cypriniformes > Danionidae > Danio > Danio tinwini. The sequence goes on along the minus strand of CAIGQZ010001278.1, from coordinate 1,689,800 downwards.
GTTTTGAACTGAGATCCTTCCAAATGTTTTCCTTTGTGCTCTACATAGGAACCTCATTAAGGCATGAGGTTGAGTAAATGATGACAGAAAGTTTTAATATGGAGAAAACTATCGCTTTAACTGGTGACAAATTGCAGAATGAAAATTTGGGTTTTATCTCCCTCTTTCTCTCTGCATCGTCCATATTCATTTTCTGTCTCAATGTGGCTGGCAAAAAAAGAAAAAAAAGAAAATTATATAATTGAGCGGTACAGAACATGTGCCCTCCCCGCTCCAAGATGACAGATGGATTATAAAAACTTCAAAGGCGAGCATTTGGAGCACCAAGGGAGAGATGGTAGGTATTTGAACTATCATTCTTTACCCAGGAGACAATGGCTGCCTGACACGGCGTATACATCAAGAAATAGTGCAACCACATAGACATAATCTCCATCTCTCTCGTTCTCCCTCCCTCTCGCTCTCTCTCTCCGCGATACATTAAACATCCTGTTATGAGTAACTTTCAGTCAGGCACAAAAAGGCTAAGGAGGGTTTGTAAGATTAAAAACAGTTCATGGCGTACACACTATTGGGAAGACCTTCGTAACTGCTATATAATGTGACATACACAGGCATAAACAGCAAATTAACTTGTCATCCACAGCGAGAAGTCACTGAATGTTGTATTAGTTTTAGAGTCTATTTAATGAAACGCTACACTCATGAAGGCTATAGCTAGAGGAGCATTTGCACCCCCTGAATGAATCCAGCAGCCAGTGAAAGAGAGGTAGTGCTATCCGTTTCTCTCATCCTCTGCCGTGCTTTAGATATGGTTGTGATCTATTAAAAAAACATGGCCATCTGTCCAACTTCCTTCAGCACAGAGGCAGCCTATGGGCAAACTACTTTTAATAATATAGAGACAAGATGTGGGAATGCCACCATGCATACCTAATGAGCAGATCTAGATCCCCTGCTGCAAATCACTACTGATTCTTATCCAAATCTGCCCCGGTGTGAACTTACTTGCTTTTGTTACTGGTCGAAAAACAAAACATAAACACTCTAGCGCTAATCCGCAAACCTATTTTTATTTCTGTGACTGACTGTCGACTCTCGCTTTTAAGGAATTGTCTGTAGGATCTAAACAGTATGAGTGAATTCTCAGTTTTCTTTCCATTTGTTCCCCATTTTCCCAGCTCATTAACACTTTTTATGTCCTAAAATAAATCAATCCAATCTAAAAATAAAGCAGCATCATGTAACTTGCAACAATGTAAATGCAAATAAAATCTTGTTTGATAAAGCACACCTGAAATTCTGACATGGCCCACTGAAAGAGTCACGCAAGCTTGATTTATAAAGCTGGCCGATGTTAAACCTTGAGTTTGTGCTAAAAGGGCTGCCCTGTGACCTGAAGGATGACCCCAGTTTGTTTGGGTTCTGTATGTGAATGTGTGTGTGAGGCGTCTGCAGTGGAGCGTGCAGTAACGCTTTTCTCCCACTGGTCACCTTTTCAATGTCCATCAGGATTTCCTCACTAATCCCAATGGATCATCCTATCAGTGCTTAAAGCATGTTTATGTGTAATGGAATCCATCTTTCTCGATTCATCCTACTCCTCTCTCTGTTTTCTTCTTAATGTTTGTATCAATTTATCCTTGACCAGAAATGGAAATATCTAAGATAATATGTGATCCTATGGAGTTAGATTAGTTTCTTGTTATTCAATAAAAAATAGTTTTAGGGGAAAATTAAGTACATAGTTATTAAAAAAATAAAAGATTGCAAATAAAAAAAATATATTTTTCTCAAATCAAAACGTATATCAATGATAATAAAATATTTTGGATTGCAAAAAATAAACTATTGTCCTATTATGCAGTTACCACAATTTTCATTGCACATGCATTCATTTTGCTCTCTGTTCTGCTGTTATTTATTGCACATCTGAAATCATTGCTTGCGAGTTGAAAAGTTTTGAACCCATGTATGCTGGGGTTAATTGTGTGTCTTCATTATTCAAGCAAACATATGACTTAAAAAAACTAAAAAAACATTTAATTAAAAAATGTCATTGATAAAAAAATTTAAATAAATAAACTATTGCCATTTTACGAAGTTACCACCACTTCTTTCATTTTGCGCTTATTCATTTTGCTTTGTTCTATCATTTATTGCTAATGTAAAATCTTTGCTTGCGAATTGAAAAGTTTTGAACTCTGCAGCTCAGTAGGTGGTATCTTCCCTCAGAGATGAAAGGCCTTATTCTATTGGTCAATCTTGATTGAGGTTACAGGTTGGCCATGCCCACTAGGTTTTTGCACGATTGGACGATGATTTGGGGTAAATTAAGATTAATACATTAGGAATACGACAATGAGATACTATTTGAAAATCTGAGAGCTAAGAAATAAAATAAAAAAGTTTAAATATTGAGAAAATCACTTTTAAAGTTAAAGGTTAAAATTTCTTCTTATCAATTCTAATATCTTCTTATATAATTCTTAACAATGCACATTACTAGTCAAAACTTGAGGTTTGAAATAGAGGCAATCTACAAAATGTCTTTATTGAACATGATCTTTACTTATTATTTTAATTCTAATTGTAACGTATCTATAAATATCTATAAGTTTGACATGTAAAATGTATTTTGGCTATTTGTAAAAATACGTAAAACATAAGACATATATAGTAATTTTGTTAATGAACTAAACATTTAGTTTTATTTTTATTTAAAAATAATCATAACTACACTTGTTTGACCTAAAATACACCAGGAACCATTTTAATGTGAATGTGAAGATGTCTTTTTTTCTTGATGCCTATTTTTTTCACGGAAAAAAAATCCAGCTTACAGTGTCACACCATTCTTCTGAGATCATTCTAATATGCTGATTTGGCAAGATTTTTTTTAATTATCAGTAATAAAAGCAATTGTACAGCATTTTATTTTGTGGAAACCATGAAACACTTTAGGAAACTTGCCAGTGAATATAATTTTATTAATATATTTAGGCTGAGGGCTGCACGGTGGTGCAGTGGGTATCAGGTTCACCTCACAGCAAGAAGGTTGCTGGTTGGAGCCTCGGCTGGATTAGTTGGCGTTTTTGTGTGGAGTTTGCATGTTCTTCCAATGTTTTCATGGGTTTCCTGCGGGTGCTCCGGTTTCCCTCACAAGTCCAAAAGCATGTGATATAAGTGAATTGAGTAGGCTAAATTGTCCGTAATGTATGTATGTGAATAAGTGTGTATGGATGTTTCCCAGTGATGGTTTGCAGCTGGAAGGGCATCTGCTGCGTAAAAAACATATGCTAGAAAAGTGGGCGGTCCATTCCACTGTGGTGATCCCAGATTAATAAAGGGACTAAGCCAAAAATAAAATTAATGAATGAATTTAGGCTGATATGACTATAAATTGGCAGAAATATGTGCAACATATCCGTCATTCACCAGATCAGTTAATCTACAATCTTAAGCATGGCAATGGCTATTTGTTGGTGTTAATAGTTTTATAATGATGGTTTTATCCTTCGTTTTTTAAAGGTTTTGATAAAGGGAAATATATATATATTAAATTGTGTTCACTGAAAAGTATTGTTAAAAAGTGGCATATATATAAAAATGCTTTTCTGAAAGAAACATTTATTCTCATGAATATAATGTCTGCCCAGTGCACTTCCACATATACTGTAGATCTATTTTGCATCCATCACAGATCTGTGCTATAGTGAGCATTAAAACGCCACTTCTCCAAAAACTAGAATCCAGGTGCAATCTTTTACCTTTAGCTTCTCAGCTCCTCTCGAACACCTGCTCTATTCCTCCACACAGTCCCAGGATGCTCTCTCTTCTCTCCAGCTATTTCTCTCTCTTCCTAGGCTTGGAGGTGTGCAGTACCTCCCCCTTGCTCATAACCAACTGACTGCAGTGTTTGATTAAAAGCGCATTTGGACGGTAGAGAAAGAACCCGACCCGGCCTCCATAATTAAGATCACTTCCGAGATTACTGGCGACAACAAAAGTGCAGAAAACGGGGATCCTGCGGCCAAGGCGAGCGGGATGAAACAGAGTAGCATAGGCCGGGGCAGACCCCTCGTGTGCCTTGATCAAACGTCTAGTCGGGGGGAGGTGAACCCCCACTGCTCACGAATCCCATGCCATGTATCATCAGCAAGTTATCTTCAGTACACGCAAGCAGACCGCGTTCCACACATGCACAGGCGCATCAATTCCACAATAAATCCCAAATTAGAGAGAAAAGAAATAACAAAGTCCCCCCAAATAAAAGTGCTAACACGCAGACACATAGCACAGGAGCGAACAAACATTTGGGTATGCAATAACGCAAATGCACACACTCCATTTCGGAGTAACAATGCTGCAGGTGCTGTTCAAGTCTAATGAAGACAAATAAACGTGCGCGAGTGCCTAGAAGTCACATAATAACAAATAAAGATCAATACTTCTCAGAGGAGAATTATTAGCCAGCTTTGTGAGTTTTAGCCAAAAGCCTCTGGGTGTGATTTGTTCTGTCTCACTCATAACTTCCCTTTTTCACAGCAGACAGAGAAACCCCACATCACATTTCTCTTTCTCTCTTGCTCGCTGTGGTTAGGGCGCTCACTGAGGCGTTGCGAGTTAAGTGGCCTGCCCAGAGGGAGCGTGGAGCTGCGACGTGGCCCACCTGGGCCTTGATCCCGAGACCCCCTGCGGTCAGAGGTCTATCTCCTTAACCGTTCCTCGGCGATGCTTCGCATTACCCCGGCCGTCCTCAGCCTCCAAACCCAGCGCGGGAGGCCATTAATATAATCACAGGGATGTAGTGTGCGCCGGAGAGCCCCGAGGCTACGGCAATCAGCGGGGCTGAGTGAGGGCTAAGAGGAGAGAGAGGAAGAAAAATATATAAACCCAGAGCAAAATCTCCCATAGCTTCCCCGTTCGAAACAGGATCGCGTCGGATCATCATTCCTGGAGAAGCGGGACGAGAGGGGGGCTGAGGTTTGCACTTTAAAGGGGACCTCCCACGACGGAGAGTCAGAGAGAGGAGGGGGATCATGAATCTTCTCTGCCCAACCTTAAGCCTCTCTAGTTAGTTGATCTAACGATGACTGGTCACAGTACCATCATCATGCAAATTTAAACAGAGATGATCTTTTAGCCGCCTGATGAGGGGGCCACACATACAGGGAAAGTGTTAATGATCAACACCCGACCACAGGCCCCTTCCTCTGCTCCGATCACGTCACCGGCGACGAGTCCCACTCTCAAAACAGCCGATATCCAGAACGTTCTGATTAGCGTCATGAAATTAATTTGTCCTTAAGCATCTTAGTCAAATCCAACCCACAATTGCATATAAAAAGTCGAAACTATAAATGCCGTGTTTGTATTTAAAAAAAAAAACATGTGGGGATTTCATCTCATGCTTTTAAATGCGAGAAGGAGGAAGAACATGCGGCATACTTTTAGTTATGTTTTGAATTTAACTTGACATAGAATTTCTAACATGAACAGGTATGAGTTTATTTGACCGCGTGAAAGATGCTGGCGGTTGATCTAACACAATGAAGTCATGCATGAAAACTTCCAGAAGTGAAACCGAACTCTGAGCTGTCCTTACTGAGCATGCCTTTCTTTTTTTTTTTTTTTCCAGCCTCCAGTCGTGTGGGTTTGGAGCGGATTGGATTGTCCACATTACCACAGGCTGATCTATACTGACAGCCTTATTTACAAAAACGTGGGGAAGAGTAACAAGGCAAGTTACCCCACACTCTCTCCTTCGCTCACTTAACTTAGCTTTCTCCCAATTACAACGATTGGCACAGACGCCATAACAAAAGAGATGAAACGGGCAACTTAAGAGACAGACAACAACACTTCGTGATCAAGACTGAAAAAAGGGAGCAGGCGAGAGAACAAAAACAATAACAGACAAGAAAGGGGGAGAGGGAAAAGAAGCTGATTTGTGAAAATCGGCGGAGATTGTGGGAGATGTGTTATGGGTAAGCGTCAGCAGGAGGGGAGAAACACATCTTAAGACTTAAAAGGTGTGTAAAGTAAGCTGAGCATCGGGGGAATTCTCTCTGAGAGCCCCTTTAAAATTCACCTCTGTATTAATGCAGATAAATAAAGGCAAATTCCCCAAAGTAAATACTGTTTAACTCTCACCTTCAGCAAGAGTTACTTAAAGTGCTTCTCACAGGACTGTCAGCCCTCTACAAACAAAACCAGGTGGCTGATTGTGTATGCATATATGTCTATGGGATTTAAACAATGCAATTATTCCCATACAAAACGATCAGTCCACCCTCCACTGCAAACACGGCATTAATACACAATGTACTGCCATTATGATTGTATAATGTTCATTTTCTTTGACATTTAAACATTTCAATTATACAGGGAAAATTGATATTACATTTATTTAAACAGTTATATAATAATAATAATAATAATAATAAT
>CAIGQZ010001278.1:1646074-1657286 GCA_903798205.1 Danio tinwini | reverse complement strand
ATATATATATATATATATATATATATATATATATATATATATATAATTAGGCAAGTTATTGTATAATGATGGTTTGTTCTGTAGACTATGGAAAAAATAAATAGCTTAAAGGGGTTAATATTTTTGACATTAAAATAGGTTTTAAAAATTAAAAACTGCTTTTATTCTAGCCAAAATAAAACAAATAAGACTTTCTCCAAGACTTTCTAAGTTTTGCAGCTTAATACATTATGCTAAATGTTTTACTTGCTGTTTTTATTTTTTATTTTATTGTTTGTTACATGTTATTGTTCAATGAATTACATTTTATGTACTGTAAATTGCAGTAATATGAAATAAAATTATTTGTTTTACAAACTGTAATTTGGAAATACATTGATATTACAGTTGGCAGTATAATTAGATGAATGATGTAGATTGGTGTTGTTTTGTTCAGCCATCTTGATCTGTGAGCCAGATCCTCTGTTTTGTCTTTACTAGGATATGGCAATAATCTGCTGTATATGATGCAAAAAAATTAAAATAAATTCAAATACTATTTCTAAAGTAATGCTTATAAATTAGATGTTTAGACACAATATCAGACTCGTATCCACTGCAATAAGCTGTATATCAGCACTGGTGTGATTTAAAACAGTATAGTGAGGTAGTTTTTGTTTTATTGTCAATAATAATAATAATAATAATAATAATAATAATAATAATAATAATATTAATAATAAATAAAAATTATAATTATTATTATTTTTATATATGCTAATTTTTTTTATTAATATTAACATTATTATTATTATTTTTAAATAAACAAAGCCCTATTTCAATCAATATTTCAAGTCTAAAAAAACAGCTTTAATATATTTGAACTACATTTGTATTTGATTGCATTTTAAAATATTAAAATTTTCATGTTTTATATTTTGATTTGCCACGTTTTTAAATAACAACTATGTATTAAATCATAAATCGAGACAAATTAAAGTGGAAGTTCCATGATTACAAATTGTAGCAAAAACATTCTTAATCAGTGTTATAATGCTGAATCACTGTTATAATTAGTTGAAATCTTTTCCCCTTTGAAAGAGGTCCCAAAATGTTTGCGAACTCCAGACAACTGTCAAAAGATCACAATCAGTACAGTACATGCATATATGCGAGACGGCAATAAAGTTTATTTATAGAGAAATATCCCATCCTAAACAGTGACTCTGAACATCAGAGCCTGTTGAGTCAGACAGCAACAAAATGAATATTCTTCACCTGTCTGCTCATGTTGACTCCGCTTGTTTAGATTTCACAGTGGGGGGAGAAAAAAGAAAACCGCATATTTACTTTTAATTGAAAGGAAATTAAAGACGCATCCACATCCGCAAATGACAAAGGAGTATCACAGGGCCTGGGAGTGATGATAGCTTTTGTTTAAGATGGTTTTCATAAAGAACCCCTCCCCCATTGATAATAATAAAGAAAAAAAAAGAGAAGAAGTCCTGGACATTTCTCCAAATACAATTACCTCTGCATCACCTGATTCAATCAAATGAATTTGCATTCTGTTTGCATCCAATGTTCCGTGGCCCAGTAAACAAGACAGGGGGAATAAATCTGATGTGTTTTCATGGTCCCCCCCCCATCCCCCCATCCGCTACACTTTATTTGGAATATTTGAATTCTCATGAATCTGTAAACGCACCATGTGTGGGTGAAATTAAAAGCTTTACTTTGGAGCAAAGAATGTTCTCTTAGGATGAAAAGAAAAAAGATGCTACGTTTGAAACAATTGTTACTGGCCACATGTTTTCTGATTGAAAGTAAAACAACAATCAATATAAGCACATAAACAAACCCAACCTCTAGTTTGAAACTGGGTCGCAGATTACTAACAAAATGAACATAATAGACAGGATAGTGGCATATTTAAGTTTTTGTAAAACCTTATTTTCACCTTAAGATTGATAGATTGATAATTAGTTTCAGCAGATTCAACTAACCCCAAACTTAAAACTTTAAATTTAGAATGATTTCACACCTACACTCTCAGAAAAAAAGGTACATGGTGGTACAAATAATGTACCTTAAAGAAACAGTATTGTACTTTAATAAAAGTTGTACCTTATATGGTACAAAATACCTCTTATTATACTGTTCTGTACCTTTTATGGTACAATTGAAATTAAGGTACACAGTTGTTCTCATAAAAAATGCACATAAGTGTTGAACAACTCTTTTATTACAATATATTACTGGAAAGGCAAAGTGATATTTTAAATAATTTCCATATTAAAACATAAATCATCATTAAAAAAAAACACACTGTAAAAAAACTGTAGGGTTCCACACAATTCATTCATGTTGTCTCAACACAAATTGATTAAGTTAACTTAACACTTTTAACAAATTTATGTGTATTGAACATAAAAAATTAAGTTGACCCAATGAAATCTCAATAATTGTGTTGATTCAGCGCATTTTAAATAAGTAGTTTGAACAAGTAAAACAATAAATGTATTGAGTGCAAGTTTAAAGAAACTCATAAACATTCATTATTAAGTTCATTAATACAAAACAACTTGTAAAATAAAACTATAGGTATTGTAAACTAAACATTTAAGCCATTTTTAATAAACATTTTGTAAATGATAACTGATAAATACATTTTCATAAATGATATTCGCACCTTTTGGCGTTTGTTTTCCACTACGCACGTGAGCTGGCAAATGTCCTGCACATGCAAAGTGTTCATGCAGACATTTTAGTATTGTAAAACGAATCAGACATTGTGCAAATCTTGTTACAATACTTTTGCATAATTCTTTGCATGATTCATATTTTTTTGCAAAATTATATGAACTTTTAAATGATTACAAAGGTATTGTGTGAAAATTGGAGAAATTTTTTTTATATTGTACATGGCAGAATGTGTTTCTGTAACATTTTTGTGAAAAACGTTGTGAAATGTTTAGCAAAAATAGATCTTTTGAGTGATGTTAAAGTATTGTTTATTCTTTATTGTAAATGAAAAAGGTGCGATTACACAAAAAAAGGAACTTTTTTAAAAACATTGTTTACAAATGTATTTGATGTTTTATATTTACTGAAAATAAATTGACTCATTTTGGATAAAGCAAAATGCCTTTAAATAGTTCTCAAAGGAACACATTTGACACTGTTAAGGTACAACGTGTCTTGTCACTGTAGTGGTACCCTTATGGATCAGATTTGTACCTTTGATGAAGCTACAATATTGTATCTGCAGGTTTTAAAAACCAAAGGTACATTTTAGTTTCCCAGGGTACAAATCACGTCCTTTCAACTTAAGGTACAATTCTGTTCCATAAAAAGGTACTGCACCAGTGACATGGGTTTCTACCTTCTTTGGTAAAACATTGCACCATATTTTTCTGAGTGTAGACATTTGTTTTGGAACCTGGCATGTTTGCTTCCTTAGCATGGTTCGTTTGGCATATGTAAATCCAGCAGTCACACTCTGATCTGCGCAGAAACAATAGGTCTGTGATCGCTTGAATGAGGTGATCTCGGCTTGATTGAAACGAACTCTGGAGTGGATCGATTGTATTGAGAAAACAATATAATCCAATAAACTAATGAACAGGCTATATCACAGTGTATTATAGTTATGTAATAGGTATGGCTATATAAAGAGAGAATGATGATCGTGCTTTTCATGTCGAATACGAAAGTAAAAGCATACTGAACAAGAGCTGTTTATCTATTAGGAAAATTGACTGCAGTCTTGGTTTATCTGTTATTTCTCTATATAATGTAAGGCCTATAATGTATAATTCCAGCCAATGACTACATATGTATGAGAAAGTTTGACCTCTGATTGATATTTGGTGAAGATGTCTCTGGGTGTCACCATTCAAAATTAAAGCACAGCTTTTCGCTTATAATGTCTTGTTGCTTATTGTCATAAATTAAAATAAAGATGCATGACAGCTGAGCGAGACTTAACAATATGAGAAGAGCTTACTCGCACATGACTTGTTTTAGCTATTTTTGGTCCATTTAGAAACTTTACCGTGTGAAAGCGAACCGCACCAAGAACAAGCAGCGTTGTAACAGTTTGAATCCCTATTTCAGAACAAAACAATCAATCTACAGGTGTGAAAACACCCTTAAACTAATAGTCTACTAATACTTATACTAATACTATTAATAATTTCAAAACACAGGAAGTTGTGCACAGAAATCCGGAGTATACATATCTGTGCAGTGCTTGTGAATGCACACAATATACTGAAACTAAGAAGAAACTGTTGAATAAAGCCACTTTTTTGTTTTATGTGCATGCTAAAGTATTGTAGCTTGAAAATATTTAGATTGAACCACTGGAGGCATATGGTCTGTTTTAAGGATGTTTTTGGTACCTTTCTGGACTCTTCTTTCAATGAGTCAGGAACCTTGCTGGCTATGAAGGTTTAAGGAGTTCTCAGATTTGATCTGAATTTCAAAGAGATTAAAATGACATGAGAGTGAGTAATTAAACGTATATATATATATATATATATATATATAGGGGGGTGTACTAACCCTTTTTAAACTGGTTTTGGCATCCAGGGTCACATATGATCTTTATATGTCACTGTAAAGACTGTAAAGCTTAGTCATCAGTCTTTGACTAATTCCTATGTAGGTCATGACAGTTGAGCACACTTTACCAGCAAACCAGGAGAGGAAATGTGTGAGTTCAGACACTAATGTAAATAGCTTGTACCAGAGAGACAATTTTGCCATGAACATCACACTTACCCATCTGTATTGTTTCTAATTTGGATATAATATATCAATCAGAATGTACATAATTGTATGAACATTCATTTTTTTAAACATTATTACAGTGTCCTCAAGCTGACTCCTAAAGCATACAAGGTGAATGAAAGTTGTCATCCACCATATTTATTTTTTTTATTCTCTATCATTGATTTGTTTTAGATCAACAAGTATATTAAATGCACACTCAAAATCAGAGCACCATACACAACTGTCATACCAGATATAGTGCACTATACAGTGGTGAAGGAGTGGTTTCAGATTTCCTTGAAGATTTTTTAATTTAATATGGTGGTCCAGTTTGAATACACTGTAAAAAGCTATGTGTTGACGGTACTTGAAAAAGTGAGTAAACCCCTTGCTTTTAAAGCAATTTGTTGACTTTAATTAAACAGTGAGTAAGGGTGCTGTCCACCTAAATGTTTTTGTGCTGAACAAGTTCTTGGAAGTGCTGCATTTTTTAAAAACACAGTCGCTTAGTAAGGTGCTGAGCATGCATTTTACACTCATCACTCTTGTTTCTTAAAAAGGGGTGTTTCACTATGATATTACATTTTAAACTTTAGGTGATGTGTAATGTAGATGTGTGAACATTCTGAATGTAATATGCTCAAAGTTCAATGCAAAGGGAGACATTGGCTTTTACAGAGTTAGCTTAGCAAAGCCTACAGCGACCGAAGTTTGGGAACAACAAATTAAAAACATCTGTGTAAATGCGATCACAAACCCTTCAGGATACAAGCATTCACTATGAGCATACACCCTGAGCAGCAAAGAGGCGTGGCCAGAGGCACTGTAATGTTATAGCAAAGAAAGCTAAAAAACCATCCAAATGTGTTTATTTCCACAGAGCTTGTTCTGTTTCTGTATCTGGGCTTCCAAGGGACACAACACAAAGAGAGAAGTGCTTACAACTTAATTTAATTATGTTCCAGAGAATTATAAAAAATATATAGGACTAGCATTTGACAAAGGACAGCTTCCAGAATCTCTTCCAGTTCAGTGCTGGATTCAGCCAAAAACTCCTCAAAAGAGCAGCTCCAACCGTAATGTAAGCTGGGGATTGTGAGCCACAACCTGTAAGTATTTTTATTTGTTAAAATTGATCTATTACATGTGTCTAGCGTTAACAGTATGTTGTAGCAAGGACGTAAACAAGGATGTAAACACTGGAAAATGCAGTTTGGCACCGCTAACAATTTAGCTACAAATTCATATTTATCCGTCAAACCCCTGTAAACAGCCACAATCTTCTGCAGCGCTGCAGTGTCTCTCTATGCGGACTCTTTCCCTGCAGTCTACATCTCAAATAACAAACTCACAATGGATATGTGAATGCTTCATATTACTTACACATGCTTATTCTGAATACAGTTGAAGTCAGAATTATTAGCCCCTTCAATTATTAGCCCCCCTGTTTGTTTTCCCCCTAATTTCTGTTTAACAGAGAAAACATTTTTTCAACACATTTCTAAACATAATAGTTTTAATAACTCATCTCTAATAGCTGATTTATTTTATCTTTGTTATGATGACAGTAAATAATATTTTACTAGATATTTATCAAGACACTTCTATACAGTTTAAAGTGACATTTAAAGGCTTAACTAGGTTAAATAGGTTAACTAGGCAGGGTTAGGGTAATTAGGCAAGTTATTGTATAACAATGGTTTGTTCTGTAGACTATCAAAAAAAATAACTTAAAGGGGCTAATAATTTTGACCTTAAAATGGTTCTTAAACATTTTTAACTGTTTTTATTCTAGCTGAAATAAAACAAATAATAAAAATATTATCAGACATGCTGAAAAAATGTCCTTGCTCTGTTAAACATCATTTGGGAAATATTTAAAAAAGAAAAATGAAATTCAAAGGGGGGGCTAATAATTCTGACTTCAGCTGTATATGTGATAGACACTTGTCAGATTTTATTTTAGAGAGCAGGCGTGAAGTTCAGCTGGGTCCTGTGGTTTTCATGTTAGCTGAGTAGCAGTATGTAATCAAAGTAAGATATATAAAAAAATAACATGATTTTTTCTCACAAGTGGAGCATGAGCACACATTGCTTTGCATCTTAAAAACACAACCAAGCCTTAAAAATACACACTGGACCACCCCTTTAAGTTGGAGAAGTGATACAGTTTAATCAAGTAAAAATTAACTATGAATACAATCATAAAAATAAAGTTAATAGTTAATAAGTTAATAAGTCATCTTCACACTTCCAGGTTATAACAGGTTCAGTAACTTTTTTAAGTTAAATTGTCACATTTAGGACAATGGCTTCACTAACTTTTTCAGTTCAATGAAATAAATCACTTGTTACAGTGTATGGTCTGTGGAATGATTTATGGGAGGAAAGCGAAAAATTATTTACTCACCACTGGTTGTTCCATGCAGGTCATGATTTTACCAAATACGATGCAATCCTGGATTAACATCCATGTAATCCATACCTATTCGCTACCCCAAAACCCAACCATAACTGTAAATTATTCCCCCTAAATCATAGGGCAATAGTAGTAGGATAACAATCATGTAGAAGTGCACAAAACTAACTGTAAGCCTAAACTTAACATAAACTGTAAACATATTCCTAAATTCCGATTAGCTGATTGCAATGTTGTTCCAGGATCAACATAAATGTCAATGCAGGAACATGACCGACTTGGTGAACTCACACTAACCTGTGATTTTGCCAAGTACAATGCGATCCTGGAATATCATTTTTGTTTGCCAATATATTTCATACCTATTTCCTGCACCTACACCCAAACATAACTGTAAATTATTCCCAAAATCAGAGGGCAATATTAGTTGGATATCAGTCATGTAGAAGTGCATAAACCCAACGATAAGCCTAAACTTAACATCAATTGTAAACATATCCTTTAATTTCGATTGGCTGATTGCAATAGTAGTTCCAGGATCAACATAGGTGTTATTCTGGAAAATGTCCTACTTGGTGAAATCAGGTTAGCGTTGTTGCATATCCAACTTGCTTTCCTATGTAAAATCAAAAAGAAAACTTTTTAAAAAAGTTCTGACTCTTATATATTTGATCATAAACAGACCTTTGTCCAGAGGCTTGCCACAGTCCAAAGACACTACAAAGGCATTACAAAAGTTGTTAATACAGTAGTTTTGTGTGAAGACCACACCAAAATTGAATTCATTATCTAATGATACTGTTTACCTTTGCCAGTGGGGCTTTCAAATCAAATATGGTGCTTTTATGGGAGCTTGACAGCATATAGACACAACAAACACATCTTTGTATGAGAGACACAAGGTTTGTGTTTATTGGACAAAATAACAGCACACAGAGTGGAAAAAAGGGTGAGTAAACAATGCCAGAACTTTGCCTTGAACAAACAATCCCTTGTCAGAAAAATAAAACTCTATCAGTGAATTATGATGCCCTTTAACTGCATTGTAGCCACACACACTGCTAGTCACACTCCGTCAGTGCACAGGAAGTAGAAGTGCATTGTTCTGCCAAATAAAAATCCCTAATCTATCCGTCTTGTTCTCCACCCACCCGCTGCTCCAAGAGACCAGGCTCATCTTCACATGTCTTCATATCCATACGAGGTGGGGGTCAGCTCGGTTAAAGACTCCCTTTACATCAAGAACATCATAAAGAACACAGGCCCGTCTAAACGTGTACATTAACTGAACTCTGTGTTCCACTGGGACAGATCAAAATGAAGAATGCTATTGTAAAAAGATAATGGAGGGAAAGAAACGTGAATATGCTAATGTTTCCTTCTGACATGTGAATGTTTTGAATTCTTCAACACTGTAGTAGCCACACACACACGCACACACTAAAAAAACATCTAGCACAATAATGATGAGAAGACGGCTAGTGCTACCTGATGCTAGCATTACAAACACATGCTAGCAGATCTAGGCTCTTATTTGGCTCCAATCTTTCTTATTATACATGCAATGGTATAACTCAATTTACGCGGATGGAAAAAAACAACAACTTCCTCTTAATAATGCAAAGTCTGTGACTGAACCGCTGGGCACAGAGTCCATAAAAGATTGTATTAGCTTGATGATGAAAAATATTGTGTTTTACCTCATTCCGTGTTCATTTGTAGCTGTTTTTGTAAGCGTAGAAACCGTGGCGGTTTGATGTCGCTACAATACTTACAGTACATTGAGCGGGGAGGTAAATACCACAGCTTTGATTAGGCGCAGAAGAAGAGAGGTCGGGGTTGGTTTTGGTTCCTTTAATGGCAGGCCGACCACTGTGTGTTGGAATAATAATTACTAAGACTATTTATTTTTAATTGATATGGCCTTTCTTACTATGAAAAGAACAATTATGCCGAGAATGGCACGCTACTCTCGTGCACAGTATGCCATTGAAATAAAAAGAGTCCTTTGCAAAATGAGCGAGAACAGTCATATTTCTGGCAAAACCCTTTTTCTTTGTTAACGTTTATATCAAAGAACAATAATTTTGGCATTAAAACCACTCGACTCACCAGTCTAATATCATTTTTTGATGATTTGCTGGATTGATAGGGTATTAAAAGCAATGATACAAGATAAGAGCCAGTAAAGAAGGGAAAGATTTCATGTTAAGTGCATATTACATTCATGGGGTGCTGCATAATTTGATGTGAGAATATTTCTTATGGATCGTGTTATATGCAGAGAACTATTTTTACAGGGTCTGAAGTTTAGCTTTTCATATAAATAAGCGGTGTAATTACTCCTAAATGGAGATCCCGAAATGACCAGAGGGCTTTTCACAAGTGTCAAAAGAACTCATAACTGCTCTCTCTCTTTCATGCTGAATGTCTGTCGACTGTAGAAGCAAGTCTTAGTCTGCGCTAGTGGATGTTTCTAGGTCTGCCACGATTTTTGTCTGTCTGTTTTTGCTCGTATATATTTAATTAGGTCAGCAAAAAAAAAAAAAAAAGAGAAAATGTGTCAAATTGTGACTTGAGAATTGACAAAATCCTTAACACTTTTCTCCCTGGAATAAATTATACATCTACTCTGGAAATAAATAAATAAATAACTAAATGCACCATACATTATTCTGTTGACTATGACAGAACAGAAATAGGCCCTTTTCTCTGACTGGTAAGTTTTCTTTGCATGTCTCGGTGTCTCACTTATTTAGAGACATATTTATTTATTTAAGTTAAAATAGAAAAGCCAGTGCAGTAGAACATAAAAGCAATCAGTCGCTGTGACTTAACAAGAATGTGCCCCTATTAAATAAACTCTAAACCCATCAATGCAAAAACAGCTCAGTACATCAGCAATTTTCTCAGGCATTTAGAGGACAGAGAAACTATTACTATTTTTACGCATCTATATTTTGTGTGCAAGTTTTTTATAGCATTATTCAAATACATAAATAAATGCCTTAATTATATTTAATCAATAGATATATTATCATTGTAGCCGCCACATTTATACAGGGGGATGGGACTGCATATTGAGGTTGAATGCGGGCCGATCCCCTGTTTTCTTGCCTCCTGGAGATGCAAATGTCAGCTTTGAGCAGTTTGTGGACTCCCTGCTAAGTGCTTGGCCCATATTAAACCAAACTGCTTCCATCTTCTGGACTTCTGGCATTCCACAGCCTTACGTCGGCCATCAATGTGTCACATGACGGCCCATTCTTTAGAACCAATTCCATAACTCCAGATCGTAAAAAAAAATAACTGTCTACTTTTCTATTCCTTCCCCCACCCTTTTACAGATCATTCCAAGTCCCTTCATGTCTATCTGATATTTCAATCTGATCTCCCTTTTTTTCTTCTGTCCCTCTAAAATAAAGTAAAATTAAATTAAATAAAAAAACGTAAAATAAAATAAAATAAAATAAAGGTGGTATATTCCGCTGTGGTGACCCCAAATTACAGTAATAAACGGACTAAGCTGAAAAAGAAAATGAATGATTGAATAAAGTTAAATTAAATTAAATTTAATTTAACAAAAGTATAGTAAAATAAAATTAAATAAATGTAAAGTAAAATAAATTAAAATAAAATAAAGGCAGTTCATTCTTCTGTGGTCACCGCAAATTAATAAAAGGACTAAGGCAAAAAAAATGAATGAATTAATGAATAAAGTAAAATTTTAGTAAATTAAATTAAATTACATTAAATTAAATTAAGTTAAATTAAACAAAACAAAACAATACAAAACAATACAAAACAAAAATAAAGTAAAAGTAAAGTAAAATAAATTAAAATAAAATATTGTATATAATATAATATACATTCCGCTGTAGTGACCTCAAATTAATAAAGGGACTAAGCCAAAAAAGAAAAGAAAACAAAACAAAACAAAATTAAACTAAACAGAAATAAAATAAAATAAAATAAAATAAAATAAAATAAAATAAAATAAAATAAAATAAAATAAAATAAAATAAAATAAAATAA
>CAIGQZ010001278.1:1631025-1645356 GCA_903798205.1 Danio tinwini | reverse complement strand
AAGACAAGACAAGACAAGACAAGACAAGACAAGACAAGACAAGACAAAACAAATTAAATTAAACAAAAGTAAAGTAAAATAAAGTAAAATAAAATAAAATAAAGTAAAAAAACAAAACAAAATGAATAAATAAAAATAAAATATAGGTGGTTCATTACACTCTGGCAACTCCAGATTAATAAAGGGACTAAGCCGAAAAGAAAAGGAATGAATGAAAGTAAAATAAAGTTCAGTAAAACAAAACAAAGCAAAGCAAAGCAAAACAAAAGTAAAGTAAAATAAAGTAAAGTAAATAAAAAATATATAAATAAAAAATACTACAATAAAATGGGTATAAAGAATGGTGTAAATTTCTATTAATTGTAAAACAGACATCTTTTCTTTAAATAAACCTAATGCTTCTTGCACAGGTACGGTTTTAAATGTGATGTCATACAGAAGCAAGTGGCAAAGCAAAGAGCAAACAATAGCGCTAAACTACTTTGGCACCGGATGAGAGACACATTTTGAAAAAAACAAACATGGCTCTGAGACAGCATAACTTAATCGCTGCTACTTAAAAATATCCTGTTTCATTGCAGTCCAGAAACATTCCATAATTGGACAGCCATTCCAGAGTGCGGGATGCAAAGGAGTAGCATTTCCTTCTCGCGCTACTCTTTCCCTTTATCCCGAAGACTATTACTACCGTTACAATGTGAATGGCCTTTGTGTATTTTCAGTTAGTGTTGTGCCAGCCCGGGCCAAAGAGAAGTCTGTGTGGAATAAACTAATTCCTTTCAAAGGGGACACGACTGACGCGGACATTACTTTGCAAAGGCAGGGAACAGAGGGTGATGTCACCGTCCAAAGTTTGGATTCAAAACACACACGCGGCCCCCCTTTCCTGCGGCCTTTCCTTTTGAAACTTGAGGCCAACAACAATAATCAGGCTTTGCTCAAAGTATTTATCAGATGGAGGGAGGCGCGATTACATCGAGCGCAAATATGTGTCCCCGTTATCCTTCCAGACTATACGACCCACCGGAGCAACACTGGAGGTGACACGAAGAGAGAGAGAGAGAGAGAGAGAGAGAGGGACTGAGCTGTGGGATGAAGATATGGATAAACTGAGTGGGAGGTGAAGAGAAGAAAGAGGAGGGGGGGGGGAAGTTGAAAGAGAGACAAGACCAGCTGATAGCGAAGGAGAGAAAACTTGATAAAAAGAGGAACTGGGGGGAAAAACAGGGTGGGAGGGAGCTTTGTATACGGCAACTCATTATCCCACAATCAAACCACTCCTTTTCTCTTACAGTTTGCTCTCTGTGCCTCTCGGTTTTGTTTACGCTCTTTCTTTTCCGTCTTCTTTTTTGTAACTTATTTATGAGGAGTTAGAGCGAATCTGCAGAGCTTTGCATTTCACTCTGGCTTTATGTCTAATTTAGTAAACATCCTGGTACAAGTCGGGCCTGTCAACATCCCCTCCCCGCTCCTCTCATTTAGATTGTGGCTTTATGTTGGTAGGGGGTGAGTAAAATAAGAGATGTTTTGATCTAGTTAGCCTATGTCTCAAGTATGGATCTTATTTTAGTCGGCGTAAGAGGTGTATAAGCTCGCTAACCGCATCACTGCATTGTGGTGGTGGTTGTGCTGTCATAGAGCGTTTTCTTCATTTCTCATTACCTGCTAATGTGGACAGGGGCCAAAACCACTAACCAGCCCTCTACCCACCTCTTGGTATCTTCGCATTCTCTCTCTCTCTTCTTCATCTCGGCCCCTGCTGATGGGCTAAATGGTCTGGCTGCTAACAAAAGGAGAAAGGCAGAGAGATGAAATATATTTTGACTGTTTCATGGAAAAACAATCTGACACAAAGTAATATTCATCTCCGATGAATCCAATATTCTTTTTGGAATGATATTAGACGGTATCTATTCTATCTTCCATTGTGTTCCCATCTGCCCTTTTCAGGATCTAAATTATGTGCATTAGTACGTAAATGGGCTAATGCCTGTCTGTATTTAGCAGGCTACATGCCGTGAATATATTCTCTGCTTCACGAAGTAATTGGTAATTACAGTGGTCATTTAGGCAATCACTGTCTCTCCCAGATTCATGTCATTCTTAAAAATAACTAGCTCTTAACCTTTGACAGAATTCTACAGAAACTGTTCATCACCGCCCCCGCTTTGATTAATTTTGTGCATACACTTTCTCTCCCTCACAAGTGCGATTGCACACACACTCTTTCTCCCTCACATGCACAGAACTGTATCAATAATAGTGATGTTTCTGCATTTGTTAACTGTGACAGTTTGCCTCTCTCATCAAAACAGAGGAGAGATGAAGGAGGGTGAAAGAGAGAGAGAGAGAGAGAGAGAGAAAACGCAGTTAAATGTAAGGTATGCTTACTGTTCTAAAACGATTAGTTCCATTTATAAACAATTAGACGACAGGACACACAGGGCATTTAGCCTTATCATCTCTTCCTAATCTCCCTCTCTCAGTCTCTTTCTCTCTCCCGCTCTGCCACGAACAAATTCAGTACTTTAACTGTGATAATCTTTTGTCTGCATGCTCCCTGTATTTCACTTTCTTTGTTTATACAGTCTTATTCACACATTATTCATTTCCACGCATAATGAAGCAGCGCACAGAAGAACTTTCGCTCTGCGGATACTGACTTTGAAAAATAACAAGGTCGACAGCTTTAGCTCCAAAACATTTCCCTCCGTGGCACTTAAGATCTCCATTATGTTGTCTGAGGCACTAAAGGATCTTCTCCTGCATCTTCCCCACACCACATGTGAGATCGGTTTTTGCTAAACTTGACAGGAAGTGAGGAAGCCTTTTAATATCATGTCAGAATGGTTGCTGGAACAAGAGCTGTTTAGAATTTAAAGCGTTGCCTCTTGAGTAAAAAAATCCAGCTTGTTATGATATTTTCAAAACTATACCTGCTTTAAAAAAAGCATAAGTCAATATGCTACCGCAAGAGACAGGGATTTTGTCACGAGCGGAGAAATAAAGAATAAAACACTTCCAAAATCAAATATTTGAAAGCCATACAAAAAAGGGTTAATATAATTTAACAGCCTCCCAGAATACTGAACCTTAAAATATGATTTGTACCCCTTATAATTTCTTACCCTTGCAACGTTTGACTTCGCTCAAATGGAGAAATGAAATGAAATTAAGTCAAAGAATGGTCCCTGTAATATTAATGAGAGTTTGTATGGTGTAATTTAAGCTTCTTTTTATGCCTGAGTTGCAAAGCCTGAATTATCTATTCAGAGGGATACAAAGTTTTACTGCCGTGAAAGTTTAAAGAACGTTCTTTCTGCCGCTGCCACAGCTGAATGGGGCTTAAAACAGAGGTTAGCCTACGAGGATGTTCTGAGTACAGGATGCCCTTTTTATTACTAACCTTTGGCCAGTCTGTCCTCGCCAAATTCTAATTTTAACTGTTATGAAAGAGACAAAAGTGCCAGCTTCAGCTGAGCATGAAAACGGAACCCAGAAAAAGACGTCTGTCAGAGCTAGAATGAGGACTGTCTGAAGCAGCTCATCCATGACATACCGGAGCACAGAATGGTGAACTGTAGATAAGTGTGTGCCTTTATTTTAATTAATGTACATGCAGTTATATATAGACACTCACTGTACTGTATATAGCCAGTATGCGTAGACTATATATATAAACATGCAACATATATGTAAGTGACTTTAAAAGAGCTGCAAACGAATTAAAGCATCAGGAACTATGAATAATAAGACTATTAGTTCTAGAAACAATACGATCAATATATGAGCCAATATAAAAATGAAAAGGAGGCTTAGAGGAAAAAAGAACCATGGAGGAAAACCTGCAGCTCAGCAAACAACTGATGCTTTTTTAATACATCAAAGCTTAAGAGCACATATAATTAAGAGTACACGAATCTAATGTGTTTTCATTCTCCCTGGGGATTTGTTTTAGCTCTGATTTCTTTGATTGTATTCCCAGTAAAGCACTCCAATTGTTTGTACAATCAAGCTGCATGTAGTTGTGCGTATGTGTGTGCGTGTGTGTTTGCTCTCAACGGCCAGCATAAACATTCATTTCAGTATGTGTCTGTCCATGTGTATGCGTTTGTGTGCGGTCATTGCCAAGCATAAGCGTGTATTTGTGATAATTCGGATCACTGCACGAGCACGTTCCCGCTGACACTGCTGCCACCCAATTCCGGCCTTATAGGCATTATGGAGAAGATGCCGTGCTCCAACAGCACTCTGAGCCGGGCTCCGGCTCTGCTGTGTGCTTCTGGATTTTATCAAGATTTCCCGCTGAGCACCGATATATTAGTGTGGCAAACATATCTGCCAATTCAAACTTGCATCAAAAGCGTATCGACGACGCAGCCGAAACAGCATTTCCATGCACTTCGTCTTTTGAATTGCTAAAATCAGCTTGGCAAAAGAAGCGGCACCATAAAATTCAGCTGTGGTTTTCTTTCAGCCAAAGCGCTTTTCTTTTGTTGTGAAAAAGGAAAAAAAGGTGGTGGTGGCGGAGGGGGTGTGGAGAGAAAAGCCTAGGTCTTAGCTGCGCAAGAGTATGGGGAATGCATGGGTCCATCTGGCATCCAAAGAGAAGGCTTTGTCAGGATCCATCCAAGACACACTGCTGCAGAAGGGTCCTTTTCTACAGCACCTGCAAAAATACCTCCGAGCCGCGCCAGGCGTCGTCTGCCTGCCTGCCTGCCTGCATCCTTAGCATTGTTTTTCTGTAACCTCTCCGAGCCCCTCGAAAAGCGCAGCCACCCTGCTTCTTTTAGAAATATCAGAAGTAGAGGAAGATAAATATTTAAAGGCCAAGAACATTTCAGTGGAGGAATGGAAGTAAAATAATGCTCTGGGACGAAAGAGGCAGCAGCCAAATGTCACATTAAAGAGGGATACCTCTGTACGAAAGAGAGAGGGAGAGAATGGACGGCTCTATCATTTACCCAGGGACACCCCACACTCAACTAGTCTTCGTTAAAGTCAGAAAAGATGTGCGGTTCTTGTCATCGGTGCCTAATTTGCTGCTGATCTGGATGTGTTTTCGACTGATTCAAGCGATTAAGTCGGTAAAGTCTGTCACAGGCCCCTTTAAAGGCGCCTTGACTCCAGGGGCTGTTAGTGAAAGTTCACTGCATGAAGATGTCTGCAGAGAAAAAGGGAAAAACACACACACACATTGGCTGACCATTAAATGAGTTTAATGTAGACTATTTCACAGATGCTTTTTATGAAAATGAGAATTAGGTTATGCTTCAAGCACAGTGATGATAAATCCTTTCTAAGCTTAATTATGATGTTATAAAATTGTGCCCCGCATGGGCACATACAACTTTTAAAGTGTATTAAATATTGCAATCATATTTAAAAAATGCTATAATCTGTCTATATAATTAGAATTCAGCAAGTAATTGCATGCGAGTACCAGAGGTGAAGGTGAACTTAATTCTCACACAACCTTCACCCTAAATACAGACAGCATAGTGAATCTATAATGAAACTACTCAAGAAGCACTATATCTATTACCAAATATAATGGAATTCACTCAACAAAGTCCACTCGCGCAGATATGAACATGCTCTTTTTTTGCTATTTATAGCTCTATGTATTTTGAAGTGATCAAATCAGCAGCTACAATAGAGAAAAGAGCACTCAGGATGTGCTTAAAAACACTGTGGTGAAGCTCAGATATAAGCCAAATATATCCCAGCGCTTTCCCTCAAACGAGATCTTTAAAAGCATTAGAGAAACTTCTGGATTTTTCGAAAGAAAGCTGTAACTGTAAATCTGTAAAATGCCTGGACGCCAGTATCAGGTGTTCCAATCGACATAGGTCAAGTTGGCCATCTGACCCTCGCAGGGACGAGGCTGTGGGTGAGAAGCGCAACGATGAAGTGGATCGCGGCAGCCACGATGAGCCACTCGAGAGAAGCATTGAGACAGGGTTGGATAGAAAGGCACAGAGAGAGGCTAAGTGGTAATAGAGCCTTATTATCGGGTCACCGTAGAGGCCCGGAGTGGAGGATAATAACAGAAGAGCTCTGCGCTACTCACACCTTAACCTCCCTCACTGTCTGATATCTATTCCTCAGGGGTGTCAACACTTACAGCACAGTCCTGGTCCACACGCTCTTCTTTTTCAGCTCTCAGCCACATCACATTTTATTCCTTTACTTGCACAATCCTTGTCGTTTTTTTGCTGTTGTTTATAGGTTTGGCGCAGTGTCTCTGTTCTTCTCTCGTTTCAAATTAAGGCAGGTTATGTTTCTGCTAATGTTTGGGAGAGTACAACACATCCCATACACCGAGGGAAGACAGCTTCATTTCTCTCAGCATCTTGCGTGCTTGACTCTCAGCTTTAAGAGAGATGGCAGAGACGTCAGGGTCCTGACAAGTCTACACCATTAGAGCCCACGCTTAACTTCTGAGAAGCTGATTAGAGCGTTGCTGTGCCAGCCACAATCCATCACTTCCAGTAAAGGAGCTTCTTATCCATCTAACCAAGAGACTGCCTCCAGAGCACCACAGGGAAGCGAAGGAAAGCTAAAACATTCCCTTATCAAATCCTGGACCGAGTAGCCCTTGCTTCAAAAGGCTAGTGAATCTGGGATGACCAGCTGTACCAAGAGACGGAGCTCGGCTTTGGCTTTGGCGTGCACCCGGAACGTTTCGCTGATGGCCTTGTTGATGAAGGACGCAGAGCACCCACAGACTCAGCATCCAACTGGAGCTCCTCTGAGGACCCCACACATCCCTGGCATGTGGGCAGAGATAAAGCTTGCGCCAGGCCTCGAAAGTTGCAGTCCAAAGTTTCGCCCGAAGAAAAGCGAAAGGGAAAATAAGAAAGTTTAAGCTTGTTTAACTCCCCCCCTCCCCAAAAGACAAGCAGTCATGCCATCTGTGAAGATTCTCTCTCCAGCCATGGCCACTACTCTAGAAGAATTGGGGGAGGGCGAGGAGTGAGGAGGGGAATACGAGCAGGACATAAAAGGGAAATATTCGCACAGAGGAAAGAACTGCCTCACAGACAACGCAGGTACAAGGTAGGCACATGTCCCCAAAATCATCAAACATCTCCCCGCTAGATCTGGATCTCTGTAGCCCTCGTACTGCTGGCAGAACAACTGAGGACGTTAACCCCTCCTTCTGTTCGCCTTTGATTTGACGAGAGCAGAATGGAGACTCTCTCTTTTTTTTGCACATGAAAGCCTGCACTTGAAAAATGGACATGATTTCCGACACTGTCATGGCTTGAGTGTGCCTTAAAGGGTGGCTTCCTTTGACCAAAAAAGCTGTAGTTTGTTCGTTTTTCTTTTATTATTTTTTATTCCTGTTTCCTGGGAAAATCTGCCAGAGCTTATACATGGAAGCCAATGCATGAACTTTCAATCAGGGATTAGCCGGATTTTCCAATGTGGATCTTCTTTTGTGAATTTGGCCAGCGTCGCCTCTGTCGTTGGCAAGGGAAACGTAAATAGAAAATGATCCCTGGGCCAACGGGGATTGCCTTGCCTATTTCAAAGAAAGAGTTAAAAAAAAGGCCACTTAGCCCCCTCTCCACCAATGTGATGCTGCATCAGACCGAAGTCACGTTCACACGACAGACCACCAAAAAAGTCCTTGTCCAAGTTCGCAGCATATTGCCGCCGCACACTTTGGTCAGTTCGGCCAAAAGAAGGGGAACGCGCAACATGGCTGAAAAGAAAAGAGCAACAGAAATGACTGAAGATGGAATGAAAGAGCCAATAACGCTAATAGCTCAGTGTGTTTCTGAGGCTCTGGTTCTGTCAAAGCCCTCATGGTTTCAGTCCCTCTACACACGTCCATTTGTACATCCATTGCCATATCTCGGGCCGCTGTTCCCCTTTAGAAGTCCACTTACCCTCATCTAGATGTTAATCCTAGCTTACCGTACTAGCTCGACAGATAAGGGCACAGACTGCCTATATGTTATTTCCATTCACTGATAGAGTTCTGTGCATGGCTGCCAGCCACTGTGCCAAGCGTGTGTATGTGTGTGCGTGTGTTTGCTTGTATAAAAGAGAATGCAGCTTTACAGACCTACACAAAAGATGCCCCAACTTCCAACAAGCTGAAGTTTTATCTGCATGAGAACAATGGGCAAATATGCCACCCATGTGAGCTCTGTGTTTGTTCTTTAAATGTCAACTTTGAAATCCACTACATTGCAGCAACCGCGGCTGGATACGAGCAGCAAACAAGATGCATTTATGCTAGTGACATACAGCTCCATTAACTATCTCAAAACTATGATGCTGAAATTAGTACACAGGTGTGTGTGTGCTAAACTCTAACTTTCAATGCTCATTTTTCACGTAACCATATCAGAACTTATTTATTCACATGTCAATCAAAGTCTCTCTGTTTTTACCGTTCTGGATTATGCTTTTCTTTCTCACATAACGCCACACCCACACCTCACACTCTCTGAAAAAGGACAACTCATGTTCTCAGCCTCCTGTGGAGAGAGGCTATTCAGCAGGTAGAGAGCCGCCGACAGGTTGAACAAGAGAAAAACTGTGCACTGGTATTGGTATTGGTGTGAGTGAAATTAGATTGTTACTGAAAACGTCTTTAAACATGGGGTGCAGGCATGAATAAGAAAAAAAAATGTAAGGGAGTCTGTGCTCGTTGTCATTTTCATTCAATCATTTAAGAAATGCTACAGTCACCATAGCACACTCCATTGCTTTCTATCCGTTTGAATGCTGTGGCAGAATAAGAGTTAAGAGCGCAAAATTGCTTTAGGGAGAGGAAGAGTTGCTGTCCCAGTTTGTTTCCTCACCTATTCATGTCCTTCTTTGTTCTTTAAGTTCTTTTTCTCCACTCCAATCCGTGTCTAACAAACTCTTTTCTTTGTTTTTGTCTTTGCACTGGCTCTTAAGGTGCTTGTTTCTCTACAGCTCCGAGCACCACAGCTTGCTGCTTGTTTGGGCGATTAGCACGGGCTGCTGTGTGCGCCGTGCATGTGTATCTGTTCTCGGGCTCCTCAGGGCCCCAGGGGCGTTACGCTCAGCGTAAAATGGCCCTCCACTCTGCCCACCTATCTCTCCCAAGACGAGGCCGCAGCCTCCCAGTGGAAAATCCCCATCCCCAAGCGCTGGGCGAGGAGGGGTAAGGATTAGGTGTTCCGCCTGAAAAGCACACTAAATTGAGTCCTCAATGTTTATTTTTATACTTTGTGTTGTAAATTAAAATGGTGGAAATTCATCTTTATTGTACTTTGTTCCCCTGCATTCTTTAAAATCTGATTGTTTTGCGTGCGAGGGAGTGTGACTCGCTTTTCAGCGCGGGGAGAACAACTGCGAGGGGGAAAAGTAATCACTGCATACACATACACAAAAGGATTCCGAACGCTAAGGAATCAAACAAGCGCTATATCGAGAGAAGAGAGAATACACGCGCTCTTAACACCCTGCTCCAGCGTGATTTCCATGATCTTGAACTTCTTCACAAAGTGTGATAATGAAGGGCTGTTTCATTATAAACAAAAGTACAGATAGCTGAAGATGTTCTGCTGCTCTCATTTGAATAAAATCAAGTCAGTCTCTAATCAATGTCCTCCAATAAAAAGTCACACCACAAAATTTTAATTTCCTGTCTGAGTTTAGAGTTTAAGTAGCATTGCCTTTCCAGGCCTTCTCTTTCCTTTCACCATCCGCAAATAATAAGAAAGTAATCAAATAAATCAATAACACATCTCTTAGGAATACATGGATGTGCTGAATGCTTTTGATTCTCACGCTAATGCTGATTTTAGAGTTACATTTCTTTGCATTCTGACAACTGCATAGCAACGATTCCAGAACCTGGACAAGGCCTGAATTTGTGTTTCCATGGCACAAAATTAACTAAGAAATAAATAAGTAGCCAGCATTTATGCCATTTGTATTTTTAACTGCTATTTAGAACACTCTTAAGAAAAAAATACACATATAATTTATCTGAACATAAACAGACTGAATTATACTGACATGTAAAATACATCTTAATCACATCACATTATTTTATTTATTTGCAGCTAATTTCGTCATAAATAAAATCTTAAAATAACTAAACTAAGCTGTTTTCATATAAAGAATACATGAATGTGTGTGTGTCAAGGTTATAATAGTTTGGGATTTTTCATTAGTTTTAATTTTTATTTTTAAATTCAGTTAGTTTTGTAGGTTTTTAGAAGTAGATTTGCAAGTTTTTATTAGTTTTTATATTTTGAAATGGTTTTAGTTTAGTTTTTATTAGTTTAAGTACTCGTTGTAATTTTTTGTTTGCTGTTTTGTGTCAATTAGGATATTTGTTAGGTGCAGGATTCAAAATCATCAGAATAAATGTTGTATAATTAAAAACTCAACCAATAGACCAATTTTTTTTGACACATAAACACTAACGTTACAATCTACCACTAACATCTACCCATCCAAATTCTAATACAACAGCCCACAAATATGTGTGCAAGGCGTTACTTGGAACGCAAATCATTTCAAATGATTCAGTTCGATTTGGTGAACTGGTTCACTTGGAAGATCTGGTTAAAAAGAAAAATTTGTTTGCAAATACTAAAATAAAACCCATTATTGGACACAAATGTGTTAAATTAATACATTTAAGTGTCTGCTTGGGTCATATTTAATATTATCACCATACTGCTGTCATGTCCAACCACTGTTTTTGTTGCGGGAGCAACATCGAGGATGACAGAAGGAGAACCGGCTTGATCTGGCCAGTGGCAGAAGGATTACAGACTAACAAACAACTGACAGCGTGAAGTAAATAGATTTACTTCTAAAAGGTTTACAATATATTAAATACATTAGTTAGTTTTGTATGTACACAATACAGTTTTAGTTAGTTCTATTTTTTTTTAAACTCTTGTTTTCATTTTTATTTCAGTTAATGAAAATGTTTTACAATTCTAGTTTTTGTTTATTCATTTATTTTCGTTAACTATAATAACCTTGGTGTGTGTATTCCAGAACCTATAAAAGGCCTGATTTATTTTTTTTTTATAGCACAAAAACTAAAATAACAAAAAAAACATCTAACATTTATGCAATTTGCATCCATAACTGGTATTTTGATAACTCTTAAGAAAAATATATAGACAAATAACCTAATCAGCATATACTGACATGTATCTTAAATGTATCTTAATCGTATACCATATTTCCATTTTGCAGCATATTTCTTCCTAAAGAAAGGCTAAATGTAAATAAACTAAACTGATTACATTTTTAAAAAATAACACACACACATACACCTTATTAAATAAGGATATATATGCAGATATTAAATCAATCGTAATTAATAAACAGTCAAATTAATCAACAACACATCTCTTATGAAGTGTGATTTTCAATGTTGTTTAGATTTAAAAGTTAAAATGTCCAAAATATGGACAAATCTTGAAATATTCTCACAATTAAATTATATTTTTCTCACAAAAATGGCACAAAATGAATGAAGAAATCAACAAAATGACAACATTTACTCAGTTGATGTGACAATAAAAGAGATTTGATTTGATTTGATTTGATTTGAGTTGTGATTCTAAATTGATATTTTAGACACACAAAAAGGACATACTCAATTGAATTAACATTTCCAAATATTAAGTGAGAATTACTGTATACTGATTTCATTAAAAAGAAAGCAGTCATTTATTTTGATATATTTATCTCATTTCACCCTTAAAGGAAATATTTATCTAATTAACCTGAAGCACTTTGTTTAAAGACCAACACACAGTCCCTAATTTAGAAATTTATTTTATTTTTTTTACTATTCACTCCCACACAAAGAATTCTGGTAAATGCAAAATGATTAATTGAACTTCCATTTGCTATAAATAATGATTGACATCTGCTTGTATCCACTCACATTCATGCTCCAAAAAAGGATTAAATGATTTGGTCACTTTTTATTTTAATGGTTCACTTGTTAATTTTGAGTTACATTGCATCTATGCCAACAAATTCTCATTAGGTTATACGTAGTCTGTTAGGTTGGGGTTGGGGTTAGGGTTAGTGTAAGTTGATATGTACTTGCAAAGTTTCTTATAGTGAGTTAAATGACCGTTGAAGGAGCAGTATCAGCAGATATTAAGCAGACAGTCTACTAATACTCAAATGAACCATCAAAATAAAGTGTTACTACTGAATGTCTTGGGCCGTTCTGAGAGTGAAGCTCAAACTGAGATGTAAAGTAACTTGCAAACAACATTTTCACAAAACTCTGCCTCTGTATACAGAGGATAACGGGGCAAAAAAAAGCCTCAAGAAAATAATTTGAAATGGAAGCAGATATTAAACAAATATTGCTCTTTTACATCGTGACATGCTAGGAGGCGCCGGCAAAGCAAGATCCTTTGATGTATTCCAGTATATTACTCTAAATGGTTTCATCAGTCTCTGACGAGTGAGAATATATGCCATTTTATCATCTCTTGATGATGAAGGCTGAATGTTTGCCAAAGGCCTCCACAGTCACACAGGGAGGATGCCGGGGGTTTGAGGCGTGCTGCAGTTACAGTTGATATCTAACTGTGCAAGCAGGGCGAGTGAAAGGTGGAGTGGAGGAACAGCCTCTATTCAGACTGCTAGTTTTTTCCCCAAAGTTATTTGTAAAAATGCTTTGCATCAGTCTTTAAAACTCTTCATTAATCAATCCGGTCTTCTTATTATTTCTGTAAGTGCGCAGGAGATTGCTAAATAAAAAGAGATTTCTCGTTCAGTGGGGGGATGGGAAAAAAGCACAGTGAAATGAAACCGCATTCATTGAACCTTAAAATGTTTTGATGGCTTTTCAGAGGCACATTATATTTACATAGGAATGTGTCATTAACGTCAACGGCGAACCAGAAACTATTAAACTAATACAATGCTAAACTGAACAACCTTGAGAATTTGATTAGAGCCATTGTGAGTTTTAAAAATGCTCCATTCTTGGGTTAAAACAAAAGACTGATGCTTTCAGCTATGCTAATAATTCAGCTGTCAACTTTCATTGATGTATTTGACTGCTGCAGCTAGCATTTACATACTTTATATATAGCAAGAAGGGGTGGGGGCGGGGGGTCGTCTATGCAAAGAATCATAATAGAGGTTCGAAACAAACACGAAACTGTTTGTGTTTCATTTCAAATTAGCCGCTGTAATTTTCAAAAAGACTGCAGGCATTGTTTGCTTGGCAAAGTCATGCGTTTTGGAGCAGTTTTAATTCTCCTATTATTGCACTTGCCGGAGACGCAGCGTTTCCTTTTTTCTGTGCTCTGCCAAGTGCTCTTAAACAGCAGAGAATAATCTTTCTGCTTTAATATCAATGACCTTCTTAGACTGTTTATCAACAGCATGAGGATGCATGTGAATAAGCCTGAAGTCTGTCATTGCGTTCAAAGCACAATTTCCTTACAAATCGACATATTTTTGAAGTCCGCCGAGTTCCAGTGTCTGCTAATTGAAGTTTACGACTCCAATAACAATACAGCTTGTCATAGTTAGCAGGCAAACATGTGCTCCCTGGATGCTATTTTAAACGTGATTATGAAATTTAATAAATACATGATAGGATGTTTCGGCACAAGACTAAAAGAAAAAAAAAAAGGTGAAATAAGAACCTATTTGTGATTCATTATCTGTTTGAACATATATTACATCCTTGGCAAGATCCTTAACGTTGTTTCATCAAACCCTGGAGATATTTTACACAGTGATCTAATTAAAGCCACCATTTTGCCTAGTATCCCATTTAAGAAATCTATATGTTCTATATAATTATGAAATGATGCATTATTTAATACATAAACCCCAAAGCTCTGTGTGATTTTAATGAAAAAGTAAATGAATAGACTTACCTCTTTTTTTACTCCTGTTTAGAGGCTTAATTTCTGAAATTGATGAATGATGTGCTTGTGTGGATGGTGAAAGGACTAAATAAATAAATTACTAAGCATGTTCTCAGGGTTTCAAAACTACATTTGAACAGACAGACAAATGCAAACAGAAGAACACATACGTCTGTGTGCCTCAGGTTGCATTGTTGTAACCAAATGTCCTCATAAGGATAGTTAAACCTGAAATCGCCAGCCAACTGTCCCCATGGGGAAAAGAGCTTAATAAACATATTAAACATTGTCTCAATGAAAATGCAAAAAAGGTTTGCGTCAGGGTTAGGCTTAGGATAGAAAATATAGAAAACATCATTAGCTCAGTATAAAAACAATACAAGTCAATGGGAAGTCCCACCATATGTGTGTGTGTGTGTGTGTGTGTGTGTGTGTGTGTGTGTGTGTGTGT
>CAIGQZ010001278.1:1616108-1629268 GCA_903798205.1 Danio tinwini | reverse complement strand
GATTGATTGATTGATTGATTGATTGATTTTATTAAATTAAACACTGTATTTGGCATGCATAAATTGTTTAAAAGGCACAGAACAGAATGTCACATGCTGAAGACTAGAGTAACAGTTTTTATCTTTGCCAATGCAGAAATAAATGTCAAAATATATTTAAACAGAGATAATATACCAGCTATTTTGAACTATACCAATATTGCACAATGCGTCTCTTTTTCATTGTATTTTTAATTTAAAATATTCAGCTCGGGTGAGCATTAGACACCCTGAACTTTTGAAAAGAAGTGATATCTATCAACAATAACCAAAATGAATCCAAAACATAGGGTTGGCTATGGAAAGCCAGTGCCTATGTAATCAGTATATGAATGTCGATGCCTAATTTCGATGCCACTGGTGCTGCGTCAAGGACGTAAGAAGCATCAAGGGGTGCTTTAAAGCGCACATAAGTACGCATTGTGTCACACCATCTTTAAACAACTAATTCTAAACAACTTTGAGGGATACGGACTCCATAGTTCATGTTAGACCTTTGTTCTTGTTGCTTAAATGTAGAAGGCAAAACGCGCAGTAAAGTGCATCTAGTGAGCGACTCCCTTCAGATTGATTCACATGCATGATCACGTTCATTAAATTTGCTTCATCTAGGTATTTTAAAGTATGGTTAAACTTTTAAAGCAAGGATTCTGACAAACCAACGTGAAGCAGAGGCTTTACAAAAGATGTGTGTAAGGGGTGAAACACGTCAAACATAATGAAACATTTACAGTACATGGAGACCAATACTTTGATTTTAATATGATTAAGACAATAATCTGATCAAGAGTCTACCATAAAAACAGCCATTTTTGATTTTCTTAAGGAACCCCAGACATCCAAATCGCAAAATGTAGAGGTTTTTGTCTTTTCATTCGCCGCCCGGTCAAATTCCATTAAAACACACTCTTCCACCAGTCCTTACTTAAAACTCGCATCCAATATCTTGTATGTCACGTGGGCATGAATGAAATGTTCCTGAATGAATGTGAAACAGCTGAACTGCAGTTAAAGTTGAAAAATAAAAAAAAATTTCATGAAACTCCAGAGGAAATGTGGATAGTGTGGAGACACAATGATGTTAATCGAATTATGTTGTAAAACGTGTAAAACGAGCTCTTGAAGGAACATTCAAAAACCAACTCATGTAAACACCTTAATCATATTATTATCTTATTCCGATTTAGGCAAATCATTAAATTACTGATGTCCATGTAAACGTAGTCACAAGCCGCAACCCTAGAAAAAAGGAGTTCACTGGTTTTGATGACAACCTTTCCACAGGTTAGTACATTAGTAAGATTATGTAATGTTAATTGCATAATGCAAAAAATGCATTCATGCTAACAATCAAATTATCAAAATAAATAAAAGCAATTCAATATGTAAAATATGAATTGATGTATACTTAACATTTTTATTATAATGTTCAATTAAAATGATTAAAATATATATACAGTTGAAGTCAGAATTATTAGCCCCCCTTTAAATTTATTATTATTTTTACATTTCCCAAATTATGTTTAACACAGCAAGGAAATTTTCACAGTATGTCTGATAATATTTTTTTCTTCTGAAGAAAGTCTTATTTGTTTTATTTCGGCTAGAATAAAAGCAGTTTTAATTTTTTTTTTAAAACATTTTAAGGTCAAAATTGTTAGCCCCTTTACACTATTGTTTTTTTCCGATTGTCTACAGAACAAACCATCATTATACAATAACTTGCCTAATTACCCTAACCTGCCAAGTTAACCTAATTAACCTAATTAAGCCTTTAAATGTCACTTTAAGCTGTATAGAAGTGTCTTGAAAAATATCGAGTCAAATATTATTTACTGTCATCATGGCAAAGATAAAATAAATCAGTTATTAGAAATGAGTTATTAAAACTATTGTATTTATAAATGTGTACCTTTTCAAAAGGTACAAATTTGTCCTTAAAGGATCCATATTGGTACCTCAAAAGTAATTATTAGTACCAAAAAATTTTAAGAGGAACATTTTTGTACTTTTTAGGTACTAACATGTACCATTGAGGTATTAATATGGACCTTGTAGGTACAAATTTGTAGGTACAAAAAAGGTACCACCCCAGTGACAGCTCACGTACCTTTATTTCTGAGTGTGTGTATATATATATATGTTTTTTTTTTTTTTTTGTCAAATAATTTTGTGGCTCAAAAGTATCACTTCAGGCACTGTTTTGGCACTGGTACCATTTTAAAAGTATCGATTTAGCACCGGTATCGAAATAACCTTAAACGATACCCAACCCTACCAATACATCATGCATCCAAAACCATTAAGTAACAAAGGGTTTTCTAAATGCACACTGCTGTCGACTCATGGGTAAATAAAGCCCAGATCCCAAAGGAGGGAGCAGGAGATCTTTAATGCATACCGCTTAAAACGGCCCATTATGCAATTATACTATTTCTCCGGCCATCAGCGTCTCCATGCAGGGGATGTTCCTGCCACCTAAAGAGATATAGCACTAAACTGTTATATTAGAGCGCAACCCTCACTTCTCAGCAGTGGAGGATGGATACTTAAAACGTGGACATCCAGATGTTCGCCATATATCCGCAATTTATTAAACAAAGCGTCCTCGCATGTGTTGTGTGCCGTGAATAAACCTGCTCTTATTAGACCCCGTCTGTATGTGTGTGGGTGGGAGGTTTGATTCTGATTATCATCACTCACCTTTCATCACACACCGCTCCGAACAACAGAGCAACAGAGATGGACGTTCACCCATGCTCGCATCCGTCCATCAGAAAAGCAACCGCATGTGCACACATACGCACACACACACACAAGCAGCAGGTGCCCCCCTTATCGACTTGGCCTGTGCTTGGATTCCCTTATTCTGTAAATGCATGCTCCCATGGTTAGCTAGAGAGCCCTTCTGCTCTCTCGTGTGCGGTTAAAAGCACAGGCTCTTGTTGTCTGGGGAGTAAATTTGTTGGGAGAATGGCGTGTGTGGCTAACAGGGGGAACAGTTCGTGTTTTTAATGCGGTTTCCACTGGCATCAATCATTCCGTACAATTAGGCCAATTCCCACTCAATTTTCTATTTGTGAGGAGCACAAGGCAGCCGTCCCGCACCCGCACACACACACACACCTATTCGCCTATACAAAGCAAACGGGGCAGGTGCTCGAACGTTACTCCGGAAAGACGGGGAGGTGTTACCAATCTTTTCTAATTTCTCATTAAAAGCGAGACACACCTACGGCGCTCACGCACGGTTCCTCCTGCGTTCTCTTAGACCTCAAGTGTCATTTGTTTTCCATGGCAACCAGATTAAATTAGGTGAGTGATTATAGCTTATTAACACCAAACGCTGTTAGTGTATTCTTACCATTTTGTATGTAAACACTTTCTGCCTGTAGCGCTCTTTATTGGAAATTGCTTTGTATAGACTCGGAAGCCCGGAGCTTGCTTATAATAAAAATATAATTACAATTTAGACAATAGCCACTCAGACGTAGCGCAGCCACCCCTCCTTCTTCTGACCATTTGGTGGCTGCAAGTTACAAGACGCAGCCAAACACGGTAATGAACAATGAAAGAGCAAGTCTCTCTCTTGCTGCCTAATTCGAACTAATAAAGCCACTAGAATTAACATTCACAATTGGCGTAATGAGGTGTGGGGGTTTGGTCTCTGCTACTTCATATTGACTACTCTTGCCCTCAGCCTCCTCTTTGCATTTAATGCAGCACTTCAGGCCCGAGCGATGCTCACATTAGTTGTGTATTTTACAGAGCCGGACGTGTAATTGGTATTAAAATGAAGCACTGCGTCAGTGTTCGCTGTGTATGTACACACAGGCCTTTATGCGTCTTTCTCTTTCTCAGCCAAGGTATGTATCTAATCATTAGGACAGTATTTGATATATAATTTATAAATGTATATGTTCAACTTTTGGTGCTCTCAGAAATAAAGGTATGCGAGCTGTTATTGGGGTGGTACCTTTTCAAAAGGTACGCATTTGTATTTAAAGGGTCCATATTGGTACCTCAAAAGTATATATTAGTACTTAAAAATTTTAAGAAGAACATTTTTGTACTTTGTAGGTAGTAATATGTACCCTTGAAGTATCAATATGGACTTTGTAGGTACAAATTTGTACCTTTTGAAAAGGTGGCACTCCAGTGACAGCTCGCGTACCTTTATTTCTGAGAGTGTACAAAGCACCACTGTACTTCATTTGCAAACTATTCTAGTAATTTCTTAGTTGGTCACACTTTACAATAAGGCTTCATTAGTTAATGTATTTAATAACATGAACTAAGTATAATAAGGATAATTGCACAGTATTTATATATCACAGTTCAGCACTTACTAATACATTATTAACATCCAAATGTATGCTTGTTAGCATCAGTAAATGCATTGTGAGGTTACTTGAACTAACAATGAAGTATTGTATTTTCATTAACTAACATTAACTAATATTAACAAATATAATAAATGCATTGTTCATTGTTTGTTCATGTTAGTAAATGAATTAGCTATCATTACTTAATTAATGCTTATTGTAAAGTTACCTCTTAGTTTATAAAATATTATCTGTAACCTGTTATGTTATTTCTATATTTTAATAGTTATGTACAAACAGTGATATATTTATATACAATTGAAGTCAGATCCCCCCCCCCCCCCTTCTGTTTATTTTATCCCATTTTCTGTTTAACGGAGAAAAGATTTTTTCAACACATTTTTAAACATAATAGTTTTAATAACTCATTTCTAATAAGTGATTTATTTTATCTTTGCCATGATGACAGTAAATAATATTTGACTAGATATTTTTCAAGACACTTCTATACAGCTTAAAGTGACATTTAAAGGCGTAACTAGGTTAATTAGATTAACTAGGCAGGATAGGGTAATTAGGCAAGTTATTGTATAACGATGGTTTGTTCTGTAGACTATCAAACTATATATCTATATAGCTTAAAAGGGGTTAATAATTAAATAATAAAAATTAAAAACTGCTTTTATTCTAGCCGAAATAAAAGAAATAAGACTTTTTTTCAGAAGAAAAAAAATTGTCCAAATTGTCAAAAAATTGTGAAAGTGTGAAAATTTCCTTGCTCTGTTAAACGTCATTTGGGAAATATTAAAAAAAGAAAAATACATTCAAAGGGGGGCTAATAATGTACCTTAATTCACCTTAATGATGTACAGTACTAGTCATAAAAGAGATAAATAATGTTTTACCATTTGCAAAATGTTGGGGAATGTTATAAAATAAAATAAAAAATGCACATAAATACATAAATATACAAAATATTATACAAATTATTACAAAGCGTCTGTAAATGATTTATTTGCCCCTTATTACTGTTTATGTATGTCTGTACCACTCTCCAATTTCCAACAATTACTTACTACATTAGTTAATATAAACAAAGGATTTACATGTATTTCTAATTAGGCATCAATTACTATTATTGAAATCAAAGGCAGGTGGCACAGTGGCTCAGTAGTTAGCACTGTCGCCTCACAGCAAGAAGGTCGTTGGTTTGAGTCCCGGCTGGGTCAGTTGGCATTTCTGTGTGGAGTTTGTCATGTTGGCAAAAAAAAATAAAAAATTGGCGGTTCATTTCGCTGTGGTGTCCCTTGATAAATAAGCAACGAGGCCGAAGGAAATTTAATGAATAAATGAAAGGTGCATAATTTAACATTATTTAAAATTTACATGAACTAACATGCATTTGTAATAATTAATGCTAATAAAAACATACAGAAAATGCATGGAGTAAAAAAAGCACTGCCCTGTATTAGTAAGTAAACTCATTAACTAAGTCATACTTTAATAAAAGGTTTCAATAATGTTAATGTATTTCATTCATTTTCTTTTCGGCTTAGTCACATTATTAATCTTTCCCAGTGTTGCCGCAACCCAACACTGAGAAACGCTTATACACACTCTTTCAAACACACTCAAAAAGATATATTTTTTACTTGTTCTAACTACTTAATTAAAATTAGCTGAAAAAACACAATTATTAAGATTTCTTGGGGACAACTTAATTATTTTATGTTTAATCCACATAAGTTTGTTAAAAGTCTAACACAGTTTCTCTTAAAACTGCAGTTGTTAAACCCCTCTTGAAAAAGAGCAACCTGGATAACACACTATTGAGCAATTACAGACCAATCTCAAATCTCCCTTTCATTGGCTAAATCATTGAAAAAGTTGTTTTCAACCAAGTTAACATGTTCTTAAACTCCAAGGGGTGTTTAGACAATTTTTAATCTGGTTTCAGAGCACATCACAGTACAGAGAGCGCTCTTATAAAGATAATCAATTATATCCGCCTAAATACAGATTCAGGCAAACTAACAGAGCTGGTATTGCTCGATCTCAGTGCGGCATTTGACACTGTCGATCACAGCATACTTCTGGATAGGCTGGAAAACTGGGTTGGGCTGTCTGGGACGGTCCTCAAATGGTTCAGATCTTATCTTGAAGGGAGAGGTTACTGTGTCAGTATAGGTGACCATAGGTCGAGGTGAACACCCATGACATGTGGAGTCCCACAAGGCTCAATTCTGGCACCTCTCCTGTTCAACCTTTATATGCTCCCTCTGAGCTAAATAATGAGAAAGAACCAAATCTCCTACCACAGCTATGCTGATGACACTCAAATCTACTTAGCCTTACTGCCTAATGACTACAGCCCTGTTGACACCCTCTGCCGATGCATTGATGAAATGAACAGTTGGATGTGCCAAAACTTTCTTCAGTTAAACAACGAGAAAACTGAAGTCATTGCGTTTGGGAACAGAGATGAGGTCGTCAAGGTGAATGCGTGCCTTGGCACTAAGGGTCAAACAACAAAAAATAAGGTCAAGAATCTTGGTGTGACTCTGGAGTCAGATCTGAGTTTCAATAGTCATGTCAAAGCAGTTAGTAAATCAGCATACTATCATCTCAAAAACATTGCAAGAATCAGATGCTTTGTTTCCAGTGAAGACTTTGTTTCCAGTGAAGACTTAGAGAAACTTGTTCATGCTTTTATCAGCAGCAGGGTGGATTACTGTAACGGCCTCCTCACGGGCCTTCCCGACAGTCAGACAGTTGCAGCTCATCCAGAATGCTGCGGCCAGG
This sequence comes from Danio tinwini, assembly GCA_903798205.1. NCBI lineage: Eukaryota > Metazoa > Chordata > Actinopteri > Cypriniformes > Danionidae > Danio > Danio tinwini. Next base: position 1,622,102 of record CAIGQZ010001278.1, on the reverse strand, counting down.
ATTCTGACCAGAACCAGGAAATCAGAGCACATCACACCTGTCCTCAGGTCTTTACACTGGCTCCCAGTTACATTCAGAATAGATTTTAAAGTATTATTACTTGTCTATAAAACACTAAATGGCCTAGGACCTCAATACATTACAGATATGCTCACTGAATACAAACCTAACAGATCACTCAGATCTTTAGAATCATATAAACTAGAAATTCCAAGAGTTCAGTCAAAGCAGGGTGAATTAGCTTTCAGCTACTACGCCCATCGCTGCTGGAATCAGCTTCCAGAAATGATCAGATGTGCTCCAACATTAGGCACATTCAAATCCAGACTGAAAACACATCTGTTTAGCTGTGCCTTTACTGAATGAGCACTGTGCTACGTCTGACAGATCGCACTATTGTTGTTTTCTTTTTATTCTTTTATAACCCATTTTAACACATTTTTATCTGTTTTTAATCATTCTTATTATTTGCTTTTTTATTTTCTTACACTTGTCTTTTTATTCTTGTTTATGTAAAGCACTTTGAATTGCCACTGTGTATGAAATGTGCTATATAAATAAACTTGCCTTGCCTTGAAAAATGTTAAGTTAACTTAATCAATTTGTGTTGGGACAACATGAATGAATTGTGTGGAACCCTGCATTTTTTAAAGTGCACACATACACTACGGTCAATTTAGCTTATTCAATTCACCTGTACCACATGTCCTTGGACTGTTAGAGAAACCAAAGCACCTGGAGGAAACCCACACAAACACGGGGAGAACATGCAAACTGCACACAGAAATGCCAACCGACCCAGCCGGGGCTTGAACCAGCAACCTTCTTGCTGTGAGGTGATCGTTCTACCCACTGTGCCACCATGACGCCTTTGTTAATGTCTTTGCTAACATATATTACTATATATTATTACATATTACTACATTAAAACATTACATACAGTATATATTACTAACTAATAATGAACAATACATCACATTATATTGTACGTTATACTTTTTCAGAGTTTACTAATGCACTAATAAAAATTAGCACTAGCATTAGTTACAAACAACAACAAACAACTTTATTTCCATTAATAAAGATGAATAAATACTGTAATAAATGTGTAGTTAATTTTTGTTTACATTAATAAATGCATTAAAATTGCTAAATGCTAAAAATAATAAAGTGTTAATATATTAGTTGATGTATACATGAGCTAACAAATTGTTAACAAATATTATGAACTACAATAATAAAAAATTTAAAAAGAAATTAAAGATGCTAACCAAAATGTTGGACTTTATAGTAAAATGCTACTGCTTTCTTTTTTTCCATTTAACTTTATCTAAATAAAATTTATAAATAAGTTTAATTAATTCTCTCTTATGGCTGTGTACATCCAGTGCCAGGACAAATATATGGTTGGCTGGAGGAGATAATCAGAGATGAGTGTAGAGAGTGAGCGGCAGCTTTAGGCCAGGGGGAAAAGCGAGCAGGTGCAGGCAGGGAAAATGACTACTATAAACAAGACTAGTCCTTGTAATTTATCATTAATCTGACTGTCTGCGTCTCCAGCTTTCAGCTTCGTTTGCATGCTGATACCCATGTCATATTTCTTATCGGAGATTTGTTTATGTTTTTATCCTGTCTCCGTGAACACAGAGCACTGCCACAGAAGAGGGACGACCGTAAAGGCATTTAAAAACACAGTCAGAAGACGCGCACACATTAATGATTTCACTTCATCACACAAAAAGGCTCAAGCCCACACTGCACAATATCAGCTAATGCAAACAGCCGTAATATCATCTTATCAGCACCTGCCTAAAAGTGGCTTCATTTGCTTTAGTCACGGAAGTTTTATAGAGCCTAATGCTGCGAAATAAATCTATGTACTGTAACAGCACTTTATTACACGTCAGGACTCACTTGTCTCTGCTGGCAAGTGTATTGTATTAAGCAATGATACTTATTAACTGGAAACAGACGGTGCTATTATGTCGGTTCACAAGTGTCTAATAACATCCCATCGGGGACGGCTCACACAGCGAGAGTTTGTTTGGAAAGAGCTCGTCTATTGCTTTCGTTGCAAAATAGATCGCGTTTGAGAGATGAAAAAACAGAAACACTCACAAAAAAAAGGCTCAAAACACAGATAGTGGTCTACTTTTGCTAATTGAAGAGAGGGAAAACTTTCACAAAGAGCATTTTTAATGTTTATTTTTTCCTTCCACTCTAATTTTATAGACGGATGAAACGGATATGACTTTTTTCCCTTCGCAAATTTGACTTTGTAATTTCTCTGTCCTTGTTTATTTGCTGTAATTTACAAATGGAGAAAAAAAAGTGCAGAAGTTATTGATTCATGACCGTAATTGTTTAATTATTAATCAGTTTAGCGTTATATTAGCATTTGTAATATTGCAGACGCTCATGCTGAGAGGTTTGGATGCTATAAAGCAGGTTGTGGTTTGCTGCACTGTGACATCTGAGATCACCACAGAATCTGTCACGCACACACACACACACACACACACACACACACACACACACACACACACGTACACGCAGACACACGCACACACACATACACACACACACACACACACACACTCACACACACGCGTTGTAGTAATTTATTACCCCTTTCACACACTTCAGTCAATACTATAGTGGGCAGGCAGTGGTTCAATACCCTGATTATTTGATCAAATTCACACTTTGCTGATGTATGGTTTAAGCCAGACACGTTGCATTCGCTAATAACCGAATACGTGCAGCTAAACACACACATGTATATCTGTTTTTCCCCTTGTGCTCGCACTGATTCGTGTCTGAAGCTACTGAGTGTGCTAACACTGCTATCGCGCAGTTCTACACATGGAGGAGTTTAGATGCCAGTGATCTGCTGTTAGGGGACATCTACTGGCCCAAATACAAAGTCCCACACCCCCCTTTTTCTACATATCTCGTTCTCATTCTTTCTGCTAACACGTCTTGCCACCAAACACAACAAGCAGAAGCCTTCTGATCCGTCAGCCAAACTTCAAATTATTCCTTTGCTAATGACAGGTACTACTCGTGCATTTGGATCAAGCAATTGCTATATGATTTGGTATGCAAATTCCAATTTACACTTGGCCGCGTGAATGCTTCTCCACAAAACGGATATAAATCCCAATTCTTCTGTTCTTATGGTATGTGCAAACTAACTAATGCCAGTGGAGTGTTGTCTTTGCCCAGTCTGGCAACGGGTTCTGCACAAATAAGTCCTGCTTTAAAAACGGTACTGACCATGCAGCCTTAGCAACTGCTGCCGAATGCTGTTTTTTTTTCAGGCAAGCTTTTGCTCTTTTCTATTTACATATAAGTCTATGGAGAATAGTTGGATAGTTTTAAAATATAATGTCTAAGAAATTATCCAAAAACATGTTAAAATGTTATGTATGGGTCACTTAATAATGCTCTGAGAGGATAAATCTGTATTTATTTATTATTTAAACCTATAAAGAAAAACAAAGCAATACAAATAAAATAAAATTTTATTAAATAAAATGTATGATTTCAAGTTCAGTTGGTTAATGAATTAAGACATTTGCTCAGATAATTTTTTATTCACTTTATATTGAACTTAACATTTTCTTTAGATACAGATTCAAGTCACTTATATTTTTTAGCAGTACCTTTGTAAAAGCCAACAAAGGCTCATTCTGAAAACGTAACCCTATGTACATTTCTTGAGATCGTGAATTATGTAGCCAGAAGTACGTATTGCTGCATTTCGTCTTTAAAACGAATGTTACGGGGCGGTATGTCACCAATCCTTTTCGCGCTTACTAGCCGATTGCTTACCTCCGTATGGACGGCTTTCCCACTGTTACCAGTTTGTCCAGTAGCTCGACATACATCAGTGGACTTGAGAAGCAGAGAGGAGATGACCATGACTACGGGATTCTAGTGTGGAGAAAAATGGTTCCAGAAAGACAAAAACAGAAAACAAAAAATAAAATAAACAAGTAAATAACAGGGTGGGAGTGTGGTAAAATCTGAAAACGTGGTTAAAATCAGGTGTGGGCTTTTCTTTGCTTTTTAAGACTGTCGGTTGGGTTTAGGGAAGTGGGTGGGTGGGTCAATTGGTGCTTTTGAAAATACTATTGGTTAGGTTTAGGGAAGGAGGAGGGTGGGTCAGTCAATCGGTCAGTCAGTCAGTCAGTCAGTGGACAGTGGGCTCGTACAAATGGCACTCGCAAGAGTGGCTTCACGAAAACAAAAACTGCAACATAAAACATACTTGCCGCTCTCCAGAAATGTATATAGAGGCACATTTTCAAAATGAGCCTGAGTTGGTAAACGCATAGTGAAAATTTTTTTATTAAATAATATGTACATGTATGCTCAGTTTTGATTCCTTTTTTTAATTAATATTTTTATTTTTTTTAGTTTATTTGAGATTTTAAATTTCAATCAATGTTAGTTAAGCATTCAAACAAGCTGAGCAACGTTTACTACTACTATAAACATTTTAGTACACAAAACTACAGATCATTCCTATAGAATATTCTTGTCTGACTTATCAACAATAATCAAATGAGCCAAGAGAAACCGTTTTGCACTTGCTCTCATCCATCCCCACATGACTATCTGCTTAATGTTGGTGTAATTATCTTAAATGGAAGATATATTTATGTATACTGCCAATTAAATAATAGGACATTTACAATTTCATTCAGAAATGACAAACTAAATTGATTAAAAGCCACTGTAGAGCCTTTACATTTATATGTAAAGGCTCTGCCAACAGGTGTAAAACATTTAAATACGCCAAAAAAAATCACCAAATTTCTTAAGCTGTTTCTCAATATGCATTCTTCAGCGATCTTGTGTCCTCCTGTAACATCATCATCAACTGCCAAAGTTCAGTTCCAAAACTCAAGATCACATGAACGGAGGACGCGTGAAAGTTCCCGGATGTGTTCTTGATATCGAGGATGTGTCGATGCAGACTTGAGCACCAAACTCGCTCGAGAAGTCTCAAAAGTCATTGCGACAGGTTAAATGAGGATGGAAGCACAGCATTTTATATAGATTTATTCAAATATATAACTCAGGAGTTTCCCTAAATGAGACAGTAAACATTACATGAAAATCTTAATAAGGCATAAACACATTAGGGGTGTTTATTTGCTGAAATTTGTATTAAAATCTGTTTTATTTGCATTGTGCAAAGTATATTTGTAAGGTCTTTATGCATAGTATATATTGTGAAAAGGGGAAAACAATACATTGTTGGATGAATCATGTAATGTTGAAATAATTTTCCGTTAAAAAACATGTGAAAGTCATGTGACCATCAAGAAGAATGCAGCATCTCATTTCTCACAGGATGCGTTCTCTGTTCTCGTGGTCTCCTGAGTTCGTTCTTCCGACCTGGCAAGACTGGTCTCCACAAAAACACAAGTTCGTTCTCTGCGTTCTTGGAATTTAGAAACAGCGATACACATTAATTCTTTCGTTTCCTTAACCTCTCCTTTCTAAGACTATGCTCTACTGATTGATCAGTCTGCTGGCAAGTTGATTTGTCTCAATCTAAATTGATCTAACTTGGCCATAGTGTATGAGTCTGTGTGTAAATGTGAGAGTGTATGAGTGTTTCCCAATACTGGTTTGTGGCTGGAAAGGCATCCGCTGCGCAAAACATATGCTGGAATAGATGGCGATTCATTTTGCTGTTGCGACCCCTGATAAATAAGGGACTAAACTGAAGGAAATGGATGAATTACTACTACTACTACTACCACTACTACTACTAATAATAATAATATTACCCAGTACTGGGTTGCAGCTGAAAGGGCATCCGTTGCGTAAATCAAATGCTTAATAGTTGACGGTTCATTCTGATGTGATGACCTCTGATAAATTAGAGACTAAGCCAAAGAAAAATGAATCAATGAATGAATGAATGAATAATAATAATAATAATAATAATAATAATAATAATAATAATAATAA
>CAIGQZ010001278.1:1579316-1609599 GCA_903798205.1 Danio tinwini | reverse complement strand
TATGTATGTATGTATGTATGTATGTATGTATGTATGTATGTATGTATTTATTTATTTATGTATTTATTTATGCAAAACAATCTAATGTAGATCATGCTTTCATGTGAACTATTTCATTCATTCATTCATTCAGTCCCTTTAGTCAGTCAGTCATTCATTCTTTTTGGGGGTTGGGTTAAAACATGGTTTAAACATTTCATGTCAGGATTTATAAAAAAGTAACAAATTCAAATAATCTTAATCAACCATGATAAATCATAATAAAAACATTTTATCCATGCATAATATTTTAATTTTAATTCATTTAGCAGTTTTGTTTAAGTGTTTAGGTGTTAAGTGGTTAAAAGTATGTTTTTTCATCCAACAAAAAGGGAAAAAAAACTAAACATTATTATATTAACTTTTTTTGCAGTAAAATGCTGTTAAATGTTCAATTTTGAGGTAAAAAAACCCAAATTGTGTTACCTTTAATAAATTAGTATGTACTTAATTTAATGGATTACTGTTATTATTATTATTATTATTAGTAGTAGTAGTAGTAGTAGTAGTAGTAGTAGTAGTAGTAGTATTAATTGTAAACACAAACAACTGTAGCACACATAAGTAAAATACAAAAATTTTATTAATAATACATATTTTTAAATGACCAAATTGTATTAAATTTGCTTATAAATGTCACTTATGTAATTATGACACCAAAGGCAATCCTGTGCCACGAGTGGTATACCAAGTTATGCAACCCAGGCTCATTTGAAATTCATGCCTCAGGCTACATTTTTACCAAACATAAAACACATTGCTCCGGTTACATTTTATTGCACATTTCAGTTGACAAATCCACTAGAGGCACTGTTTACATTTTTGTGAATCTGAAATGCATTACTCAGGGTGCCTTGTGTTATGTTTTAGAAACACGTTCACAAGAAGGCAGTTGTCATACAGATCACATAGCAAACCATTGACCTAAACCCTTCCCTAAACCAAAAAAAAATGTTTTCTAAAGCACACAGAAGAGAAAAGTAGGGATGCTCCGAACGACTGGCCGAAGATTGGTAACTGTCAATATTCACATTTGGTGACTCGATCAGTACTCGTCAATCTGGCCAATCTCATGAACCAGTTGCAGGTGTTTGTTTATGAGTTTACAAGCAGAAGAAGATGCATGTGCGCTCCCGTATATTATCCATAGCCTGCAGCAGCCACAACACTGGTAAATGATGTGTTGGGACATGAGCAATTGATGCGCTCGCGTCACAGCAGCTAAAATATATACAGAAGCGGTGTGACCTGTTTATACAGTCTATTGTTGTGACTTGCACATGTGACGCTCTCTTTGTTGCAAGTGCAGCCATTGTATTATAGTGCTTTGAGCTGCTCTGATGTGAGCAGAGTGATTGCCACTATCTAGTGTCTCATCCAACCTTATGACCTCTCTCGGAAGCTCCGCGAGTCTCCCACAAATTTATACCAGCTCCGTGATCCCCAAAAATGAGTTCAAATACCCAGAAATCATGGCGATGAGAGTAAATTAGCAAGAGAACAGATCGCAAGAGGCACAGTGATATTCTAAGCATTACATTTGTTTGGTTAAATAAATAGAGCAGTAAAGATATCGCAAGTGCAAATCCCTCCCTCTCTCTCATTGAGAGACCTGCTGTCAATAGTTGAAGACGAGCAAAATATTTATATTTAATATGTATTTAGGCCTTTTTTCACATATAACAACAGAAAAAAGTTCAGCGTTTTAGAAAATATTGCAAGTTCACTAAAAGCTGTCTGGAATTATTAGATAAATAATACTTTAAAATTATATATTTTTAATAAATATTTCATAATATAACTTCTTGTAATGCACTCATTGCTATAAACAGTAGTTTATAGGCCTATTTCCTTTTAGTAAAGAAGTATTAGATGTATAGGTGTGTATTTAAACTTCTTATGCATCAAATGTGCTCTCCAAACTTTTTCTTGATTGAGACATGTTGAATTCTTCTTTCATCATTTGCAATGTTTCCAAATTGCATTGTTTGTAAATTGTCTTACCTATTTTTATATATGTGTTACATTATCTTCTGTGATGGTTAATTCCGCTGTGGCGACCCCTGATAAATACGTGACTAAGCCGAAGTAAAATGAATGGATGAATTATTTTCTGTAAAGCTGCTTCTGGCCATGACACGTTCACACCCAAATGGTTATAAGAGATGTGTTTAAGGTATTATATGCAGCATACCTTATTTATTCTCTTAGGTAAGGCAAGATCTTCTCTTGAGGTTCATACTTAGAGGGAAAAATGGGCTTAATCCATTATAAACCATGAAGCATTAGAATCGGTACTCAGTAATCAGCCGATCACCATGACAAAGAATCGGTACTCAGTATCGGCTGCAAAAATCTTGATTGGAGCATCTCTAGAGAAAAGTGCATTGCATCATCTCAAGTACAACACTGTAAAAAGTAAACATAGAGCAAATTGACCCTCTAGAAAAGCTGTTCACATGAAGATTAATAGTGTTGAGAGGTAAAAAAGGCAAATAGGTAAAGGAAAAAGTGTTTGATTACAAATCATACACACCATTAGATTATTTTTTGTATGTATTTGGTCTTGTGTAAAGAACTGCACAAAAAAAAGCCTTTATTTGTCAATAAAATGTTCTTGTAAATATCATTAGTGTGAAAAGGAACAGTAGTCACTAGCGTCATACTGCCACAAAGCATTCATTTTACTAAAACTGCAGTAAAATGTACTGTATGTTCAAGTGTGTTTTTTAGTTCCACAAAAAATGTAGGCTGAGCCTGTGAATAATACTTTTCAACAAAGTTGCCCTCCCAAAAAAAAAAAAAAAAAAAAAAAACTCCAGCAATGGTCAACAAATTTTGTATCATGTCAACACTACATCATTTACACTTTCAAGAAATGAACCAACTGGCAGCATTAAAAAGTATACCCATACACCCTACGCAATTCTCCTGCCGTTATTCCAGGTGAGGGGGGACAAGCTTGAGGGGGCATCTAACACCCTCTTTCTCTTTCTGGGCAAGGTCAGCCCTCTGTAATGTGTTCACCTCCACGCCTCACTCATTACCCTCAATAGCAGTTGATGGATCTGCTGAAGTAGAAAAAATGGGGGGAGAGAGAGAGAAGCATCACTAACATTTATCTCCACTCGCTCCAACCCAGGCTTAAATCAACCCATCAGCATGTCCCAGAACACTTAGTGCCGAGGCACATATCACCAGTTCCTGCCACACCTCGGCTTCTTCTGTTAACAGTCTAATCTGTCCAGCAGGACTGTATCGAATGTTGTATCAGGATCCCCAGGACATATATCACAGAGTGGACAAACACACTTTGGAGTGGGCATATACAATATTTAGACATTTCACCTTGCTGGCATTCTTGAATACTCCTCAGCACACACCCACACGCACACACTTTCCAAGGTATACAGTAAATTATTCAAGTGGCACAACATTTGATTCAGCAGGCCTCTCGTGCACTGAGCCGAACCCCAAGCACCACATAGAAATATATATATATATATATACACAAAGCACCCCCACCCCCTCGCTTTTTTAGACATTTCATTATGTTATATGACTTTAGGCCCAGTGGCTGGAAAATGACAATTATTTTGCTCCAGCAGCTTGCTATTAAGAGACTCGCAGAATACGTCGAGTGGCGTGTGAAGGAGCCGCAGTGGTGCACACAGCGAGAATTGCTCACAGAAACACACACGGGGCCTCTATCTGTCATAAGTACACACACACACACATATAAACGCAGAGCAACAAGCATGCCAGACTATGGCCGGGGCACGTGACGGATGGCCCTTTGGAGGGAGTTCAGAAAAACATCAGTCAGAACAAACTAATGCCTTTTAAATGCACCCAGCTACCTTTAGCGGGCCAGCTTAGTGAATTAAAGGAATATCTAATGACAGTTTGTTTGGCCCTCTCATAAATTCCACATAAATATATATGAGGAAGGGAGAAACATACAACAGGCTAATAGAAACGAATGAACTAGTCAACCATAAATTTGCTATGCGAGATACGCTTTTTCTGATTGGAAAGGGCATCCGCTATCTGCAATATTGATAATACTTTTCAAATTTCATCTGCTTTTGTTTGCATTCTGGGCTGCCTGTTTAAACACACTGGGAATTATAATGAAGCCAAACATTATCTCTCAGTTGTTCAAGGCTGAACATATAACTTTATCGTAGAAATGATTCCCAGTCTTTGGCTGGGCTGTATCTTTTCCATTAAAGCCTGGCTATCAGCCGGTGACAGTGAAGCAGCCAGTCGGCACTGGCTTGTCCACGTGTGCCGGCCAAGTGGCGTGAAGGTTCCCACTTTCATTTCACTCAGCTTTTTCATGTATGCCTATGTGTGTTAGCATGTGAAAGAGAGAGAGACGCAAATAAAAGCAGGGTTAGTGGGATCTTTTATTAACTTTGTAGTGTGCGTTTTCATTTTCAACGTCTGAAACTGAACTGAATGGCAGCAGTAGTGTAGATATGGACAATTGATATCATCATTTACAAGTAAAGTCTGCACCATGCTATTGAAGCCAGTGCCAGAACACATATCGCACAAGATGACCACTAAGGCCCCATTTACACTAATACTTTTAGTTTTAAAACACATACGTTTTGCTACGGTTACGCCATCTGTCCACACTACGCCGGAGTTTTCGAGCCCCGAAAACGGAGCGTTTTGGAAACGCTGGAAAGGCCGTTTTCATTCTAAAATGCTGCTGCTCCATCTCAGTGTGGATGGGGGAGGAAAACGAAGACATCTGAAAACGGAGGCGGGGCTGCAGACAATCGCCTTTCTGATTGGGGCTTTTCCTCAATATTAAGTAGCCTACACACAGTTCAGTGACAGTCCTGCATCCTCTCCTTGTAAGTTCAGACTTGGAAAACAAACTCCCGAGTGTGTGCATGGTACTTTAAAAAGTCATTCACATCACCCTGGCTATGCTGTTTCACTTTCTTAACAATAAAATGAAAACATGACATGAGGAACTGCCTATTTTTATTTTGATATTAGCAACTTAACAGACATCAAAAAATGTTGAGGTGTCGTGTAGCTGCATAATATAAGCGTCATCTTCATGCATATTTATAACAAAACGGAGCCTATAACATTACTGCCTCCTTTCATTTTCATTGAAAATACAAAACATACCCTCTCTTTCATTGAATATCAGTTTTAATAAATAATAAAGGCCATTATAAAAGTATAACACACAATAAGTTTATACAATAGAGAAAATAAAGGCAAGCAATCAGTCATGATCAGATGTGGTGTCCGCTGTTACATTAATTAGGATATTAACCTAATTTATCTGTGCTCAGCCAAAACACGTTAAACACGTTAGTAATAGATTCAAAAGACCAAAGTCGGGGAATATGTCGTTAGATATAGACAACAGGATGAATTAAATATCACATTTAACAAATATAGTGAGATTAGATCCAGCGGGAGATCCGTGATAAACAGTCCGACGTGCACAAATCTCATATGGGTATGTGCTCAATGCACGCTGCAGCGCATGCCAGAAAGTGTGTGTATGGTCAGGTGATGTGCGTCTTCACCGTTTTAGTGTAGACGGAGAGCTGTTCAGAAACGCTGGGTGAAACGCTAGTGTGAACGCGGATCGTTTTCATTCTAAAACGCTGTTTTAAAACTAAAACGTACTAGTGTAAACGGGGCCTAAGACCCTTAAGGGAAACCTCCATACTTGCACTAGTGTACTTTTTGTCTGCTATCTGTTTAATCAATGCTTTATACACACTAGACGGTTTTCAGATCTTAAGCCACGAGAAACCACAGACATAAGAACAATTTTTAACATTATTCCAGTCGCACACACTATTTTTTTTGGCCAGATAGTGAGAGCATATTCATTATAGTAAAATGCAGATCATAGCTAAATCTTATTACAGCTTACATCATTTATTTCAATTTGCATTCAACTACATTTCAGTCATGTCATTTTTGATCAGCTACAGTATACTGCAGGTTGATGTAGTCATAGTTCAAGTGTTCAGTGCATCTCTGCTCTTTGTTTGTTTGTTTGTTTGTTTGTTTGTTTGTTTCTCTTTCTTTCTTTCTTTGCTTGCTTGCTAATTGGATTTTATTTGAATAGATTATTTTTGTTGTTTTTGTTGTTTACCTACATTAAAAATATAGTTGCTAAAAAGTCTAAATAGTAAAATAACTATTCTTTTTTTTTTTCAAATATGTTGTGTTTATACTCTAGCCTGGGGCAGCATGGTGGCTAGATGGTTAGCACTGTCGCCTCACAACAAGAAGGTTGCTGGTTCGAGTTCTGACTGGGTCAGTTTGCATTTCTTTGTGGAGTTTTCATGTTCTCCCCGTGTTGGCGTGAGTTTCATCCGGGTGCTTCTTTTTTTTCAATAACACAGTGAAAACTGACCTAAAGCAGGAAAGAGCGTCCAAAAATACACATAAAGAACTAGCACTAAAGCTCAAGTGTAACCCCTGAGGGATTTCTTTCCCGAATGACACTGAAGAATTGAACAGTCTGCTCATCACTAACAGCAAACTAATTTCATTATACGTGAACACATTCACTACTAGCTCGTTCCTGCTGTTCTGTCTTTATGAAATGCCGACAGAGGCCTTCAGTCAGCTCACTCTTCATCCTCCAAGCGAGAAATGAGTGGTTTCATCCTCGCTCCAGACAGACAGAGCTTTTCCAAAAGACATACAGCTGTTCTGGCAGCAGCGGAAAGCGAGAAAGAGAACGAAATGAAATGCCCACCATGGACACAGGCACGAGGCTCACATCACATCACCGTGGGCCTGTTAGATCGGTCTCTGCCACAAGTCCCCCAGAGAGAGGGTTATCGGGCACTGTCAGTGTCTAAGTGGATGCTGCGGAGCCCTGGGCAGTAGTCGACTCTCAGTCTGCATGTGTGGCTTTTAAGGGACCATGAGAACCAGCCGTGCTTTGGCAGCTGGGAAAGCTGGGACTGCAGGCTTCACACGACTGAATGTTGTGCCGAATGGAGCGTCATGCATATACACAATGCCAGCAGTGTTATGAGGGCTCTTCATATAGCATTGGCATCCAGCGCACTCCCACTGGCATGATGCTTTACAGGTATTGCTCTGAAGATGTATGTAAGAATCGCAACCCTGAAAATCATCTGATATTAAAAAAGTTCGAAAAGAGTCACAGATGGGAGGGTGTTAGGCAACTCTATCCCAGGACCTGGTTTATTACAGCATTTAATGCATGTAAAACCCTTTATAAAAGCAAACAGAAAGTGAGCGATTACATTAGGCTGTTGACATGCACCAAGTGAATGGCACAAACAAAGCAAGTGTGCTTGCAAAGGCTCTGTAGACTTTAGCCCCTCCTCGCCATGTTCCAAAATGTACCGACAGGCCGATATTCCAGGCATTCGGAAGCAGGCTTTGTTGAGGTTAAGGGTAAACACATGTGGCTCAAACTTTGGACATGTTTCAGTGCCGTCTTTTGATTCCAGCATCTTTATCCCAATCCTGGCAAACAGGAAGGAGTCTGTGTCCAGAAGAAGACAGCCAGGACTCTTTCTGTTTACCCATGACTCTCACAAGAGTCCTTCTGCTACCATCATCATCTCAAACAGCTGGGGCTTCATATAATACACCATAATACTAGTCTGTGTGTGTGCGTCTGTGCTCACGCATATTCAAAGTAGATTTGAAGGGTAAATTGCTTAATGATTTCTGGGAAAACTATAAATTGGGGTACCGAATAAGCACCATTACTACAATTTGATTACCACGCAATTGAATTAGAGGGTAATCACCATTTCTATATATCATTATATTGAAACGCAATACAGGATTAGTTTATGCTCTTGGCTATGGGGAGAAGATATGACCATCTAAATAAAAGGTGGAAGTGTAAATCTACAGCTTTCAGCTCTCCATTAAAGAGCAAAACAGCTCCTTGTTTTTCCCTGAAATCTGTGACACAAGGGAGAGAGGGTGAAAAGCTCAGTTTGAGGGAAGGAGAAAATTGAAACAATGCGTCATCAGACAAACACTGAATATCTGTGATTGGTGCCTGCACCTGTTCAGGCGTCATCCGTGCTCCCTATTAAGTAGATGATATTTCATAATCCTAGCTCATATGCAGTACCATGTCAGAGGGGGAAAATGTTTCAAACATTACTTTTAGGAGTATCAGCTTGTCGCTGTGAAACTACCTTTAAAACTAGACACAACCCTTTAATATCTTCCACACTATTTACTTCTAATTGGTACATATTAGTAACATTAGGTAAGCTATATTTAAATAATAATAATAATAATATTAATAATGATGATAATAGTAATAATAATAATAATAATAATAATAATAATAATAATAATAATAATATCCTAATCAATTTATTGCTAAAGAATAAAGAATATTACTATCAGAATTAGTATAGTAAATATAAAAGGATTGAAATTAAAGCCACAGTATGTAATACCTTTATTCATTAACATGTCTTAAAACTAGAACAGTGTTATATAATTGGCCGACTTATGTACTTACAATATCTTAAATGTTTTGAAGACTGTTCAAATTCATAGAAATAAGGAGTTTAAACTAGTGCCATGAGCTGTGCTCTCCTGTCTGTTTAAAAAAATAATCAAATTAATAAACAATAATAATAATTCTTTACAAAGCACTTTACACATTTTTTGGGGTGAAATCTCCTTATCCACCACCAGTGTGCAGCATCCACCTGGATGACGTGGCAGAAGCTATATTGCACCAGACCACAGAACACACACCAGCTGATTGGTGGAGAGGAGACTGATTGGTGGAGAGGGATTTTAGGAGGCCATGACAGACTGAGGCCAGTAGGAAAAATTGGCCAGGATGCTGGGGTTAAACCCTTACTCTTTTTTTGAATGATATCCTCGGATTTTTAATGGCCACAAAGAGTCAGGACCTTGGTTTAACGTCTCATCCAAAAGACGACTCACTAAGCAGTATACAGTCCCCATTAATACACTGGGGTGTTCTGACACACACAGACTGCAGGTTGAGTGCCCCTGCTGGTCTCACTAACACCACTTCCAGCAGAAACCTAGCTTTCCTATGTGGTCTGACTAATCTCCCATCCCAAGTGGGCAACCACATGGCGTCACAGTGGCGCAGTGCATAGCACGCTCACCTCACAGCAAGAAGGACTCTGGTTCAAGCCCCAGCTGGGTCAATTAACATTTCTGTGTGACAGTTTGCATGTTCCCCCTATGTGTGCAAGAGCTTCCTCAGGTGCTCAGGTTTCCCAAAGTCCAAAGACATGCAGTCTAGATGAATTAAATAAGCTAAATTGGCTGTAGTGTATGTGTGTAAATGCAAGAGTCTATGGGTGTTTTCCAGTGTTGGGTTGGGGCTGAAAGGGCAACCGCTACATAAAACATATTTTGGATAAGTTGGTGGTTCATTCCGCTGTGGCGACCCCTGATGAATGAAGGAAATATGAAAGAAAATGAAAATGAAGAATGCTAACTGACCTAGGGTCACGATCACCAGCAAGCCAGCCTGTGTAGATTGCTGGTAAACATGCAGATCACTATAAGGACTACAAATCCACCGGTATATGCACTACAAGATCCAGTCATGCAACACACACACACACACACACACACACACACACACACACACACGCACGCACGCACGCACGCACACACACACACACACCTGCTCCAAGTCTCCATTGATTAGACTGTCACAGCTGATGCTGCTTATAGACTGATTACATCACACACATATATATGGCTCACTTTGAGACTCTCATTGTTGAGTCTTGTTGAACTGTTAGTGAACATTATGACATGTTTTCCTTGCCTTGTCTTGCTGTGTTTTTGACCCTCGCTTTGTTTTGTTTTGTTTGTTTATGTTGCCTGCTGCCTGTCTGTACTGACCATTCGCCTGACATTTGACTACGACTGCATTTGGATCCTCACTCCCTGTTGTCAGCGTCACTTCTTATTACACCTAGCCTTTATCACTGTATTAAATACTATAAAATATTATGATTTCTTTCTGATTCTGTGAATGAATGAAACTACATCTGGTGACAAAAAGGAGTAAAATCAAACACTCGACTGATGTTATGAAGTGAATTTAAAGTAAAAGTTTGTCCATATATCTGCTTGTAAACAGGCTCAAAAATACAAATTTATAGCAGTAAAAATATTACAGTAAAAAAAACTAATAAATATAATTGCACAAACTGATTGTAGATTTTATAGATATTCTTATTATAAGTCTATTTTTTCAATAATATGCATAATTGTTTTACCAGTATATTGCAAACAATAAGGTTTTGCCATCTCTACACTGTAAAAACAGCTGAGTTCCACACAATTCTTTCTTGTTCAAGTTAACTTTATCCTTTTTACAGATTTAAGTGGATTGAACATATAACAATTTGTTGCCTCAAAATTGTGTTGCTTCAACTTATTTTAAATAAGTTTAAACAAGCAGCATAAGTCATTTTTTGAGTGTTTATCCGGATTTTTAGTGTCAATTTGCTGTAAAATGTATTTGCAAAATTGTATTGAAAGTCTTGCAATCACTATACACAGCAATCAAGTGAACAGAATTGACTGGTTCTCATAGAAAAAATATTTTTGGGGGCTTTTTTTGTCACAAAAATACATTGCCATACCCTTCGTACATGTTTTAACTCACCACCCATATTGTATTTGCTCACGCAAGAGTGACTTCCTTCGCCTCTTACTGTGATGCCCCATTGGGAGATGTCAGCTATCAGAGATTGTGACGTCCTTGACAATCGTCCAGATGTCTTTGTGCTGTGATGATGGAGGATGAAGACTTGAGTCCCTCACGCTGATGGGCATCAGGCAGGCCTCTGAAGAGTCTGCGTTGTCAAGTGGCGACAGAATGAAGAGGTAAATGCTGAGAGTCTGCTGAGAAGAGACACAGGCCTCCATTAGTTCAACAGTCTGACTCACCAACCCAAATCTATCCATATTTTTAACATACATATGCACGCATCATTTACCCCAATACTTCAGCTAAATGTAAATAGAGTGATACAAATGTAATAGCAAAAGCACTTTTAGCCTCCAGTCGAGTGAACCAGTGTTCTTGAAACGCCCCGAATCCCGCCAGCACTCTTCACATGTGCTGGTTTACTTAAGCACACAGGGCCAATCAAGCCACTGATTACTCAAATGGGCTAATTAAGGCTCATTAGACTCTAAGTCCTGACACCTGCATGCAGTACACTCTGCATGCGGACAGGGCCACAGCTTCTCTCCCGCAGCACGCCGCCTCTGCTCGCTGTCAACACTGGCCCCAACAACTGTCCTAGCCATCGGTCCGCTTTTGTTCCCCGCCCTTCACACTCTCTCATAAGGATCTCTCCAATTATGGGAGCAGACTGGGGACTTGTGGAGTGGCCCAGTGAAGCAGAATGTGCCATGCTAAACAGGCTTTATTAGAGACACAGATTTCTGATGCTAAACAGCAGCATTAGAGACAAAGATAAAAAAAAAAACAGAGATGGAAATTGGCTCCTTAGCAGACTCTGAGATATCAGAGGGTGAAATTTAATAAAACCCATTTCCACTGCCAAAGTCATGAAGAAAATGTATTAATAAATTAAATGCTCTCTTAAAAGATTTATTACTTATGTATTAATGTGTATTATTTACCAATATTAAAATATTTAGCCCTATCTATTTATTAAAAAGATATAATTATACAAAAACAAGGTAACAAGTCTTTAATAGGGTATAGACCATTTTGAGGGATGTAAGCAATAACAATGGTCCTAATGCAGTTTCTCTTTTAAATTGTTAACTTCTATAGCTTCAAAGTATCCAAAAAGGTCCGTATATTGATAAATAATGTTATGATAGCTGTTTTATTGATAAGTTATTATTGAATTGGCTCTTGTTACAGTTATTAAATAGTTTGACAACAAGCAGGAAATGTTCATGGGCCAAAGACATCACCACATTGAAATGGTCTATATGCACAGCTAGTGTTTCTTCCCATACCGACAAACCTCCGGTGAACGGTCACTGAGACTTTTTTCCAGTTTTATACAGTTCCTTTTACATCATCAATGTTGTAATGTAATTAAAATATGCTCAGTTAAATAGACTTCAGCATTAATTTAGTTGTTCAAGCAAAAACCCGAGATGAAAAGCCGTTTACACGCATGCGCCTGTCAGGATCATTAGGTGAGCGCAGAGAAACCATTGAAAATACTGGCATAAAATAAATGTTCATATTTTAAAGACATGGCGTGGGAAAATGTAATTAAATGCAGTGTTTCTTGTACAATCTGAGCCCCATTTTTTATTGTATATCAATCAGACAGTGAAGACTTTTAAAGAAAACAGAGCTTAAACATGCCGATTTTGTAACTGCATACAGTTCACCAGAAGCGTTTGACCCAGGTTACTGGAAAATTAAAGGTCCTTCTGCATACTTCTATATATAGCCTATTCAAATTCATGAAATGCTAGTGAAAAAAATGCATGTATACAGGATTATGTAGGCTCATATGACTGATCAGGCTACACTGGGCAGGGCTCCAGAATGCGAGTAAATGGTGGCATTTTGCAACATTTTTTTTTTCCTGTCGGTGTGAGCAAGTTTTGTTAGAGGTCATGCTGGTGCTACTACTAATTTGTCAAACTGATAAGTGATTACATACTGTTACATATAAAGTACATTGCCTAACCCAACAAAAGTGGAATAAAACAGTGATCAGTGCTTTCCACAGGTTTGAAATATATTTGCGTTGGTAGCCGGATTGAAGCACATCATTTACCAACTATATGCAACAAAACAATAATAATTTTTAACAATAATTTTGTTTATCATGACACTGTTATACACTTTCTTTTCAATGGCTAAATGTAAAAAAAGGTTGAAATAAACAAAGAAATCCACAATTCCTCTTATTCTTATGCTATTCAGGAGCCATGTGCACCCACTAACAGGTAAAACCTGCTTCTCTCTTTCTCTTTCAAGTTCAAAGCAAACTTGAATGCCAAAGGATTTTAGATATGTAAATAGCCTATGTATATATTGACAATCACATTAATAAAATATACAGCAAATGAGAAACAAATGACAAGAAAAATAAATAAAAGCAGACCATATCTCTAAAAATTATAATAATTACAATATTAAAACATGTAGATTATTTAAATAAAGCAAATGTGTTAATTAACCATTACGAATGGTGTACATATATGTTGCAGCCAGTATAGATTGGTAATTTCGTCACTTTGAATATATAGTAAAGTTTTTCTAAGTCATTTAGATTAAAGAATGAATTATTTAATGTATCCCTCGCTCTTGCGGCAGTGTGCACACTGTCCACTGAAGCCAAGTGAGATTAGACTTAAGTTAAAAGGTAATGCAATACCCATATGGCAGCTTAGAAAACAAAAGCAAAAGTCAAATCCATTTACAAATCCCTGACATTTTAGAAAATTTTTAAAAACCTTGGCCAGACGAAATTTTTAAGTCCCAAAAAGGCACATCTCCGTTGGTCTGCAGATCATGTGAGACTGTCTGTGGGAGTGTTGACATGTCTCGCTTGCACATAATGAAACCTTTAAACGAGAGAAGATTTTTCCACTACTTAACTGATCGCCGATGTTTGCTTACAGTTTTATGCAAAAATGTGTGCACCCCTCTGTGGCTGCAAAATTATGTGTTTTTTTTTTTTAAATAAGAGAAGATCACAGTGAAATGTCATTCGGTTTCTAGAGGAAACTAGATAATGTCATGTTTTTTTCTGACAGAAATATGTAGTGTAGTGTAAATATGAAATTAAATAGAAACTGAAAAATAGGCTATGCAAAAGTTTGGGCACCCTCTCTTCTGTGATTTCAAATTTTAAAACCTGCAGTTAATGCTGAATGATTATAACACAGAATTGATTTGAGTGCCTCAGTGAACCTTAACAATTTTAACACAGGTGCAACAAATCATGAAAAAGGATATTTAAGATAGCTGATTGCTAGTTTTGCTTATTCTTATTGTGAACCTGAAATTACCAACATGGGAACCTCAAAAGAACTTCATAATGACCTATAAACTAGGATAACTTACCAGCATTAATTAGGAGAAGGATGCAGATAGCTATCACAAAGATTTAAAGTCTCTATCTCCACAGTCAGAAATATAGAAAATGGAAGGCCACAAGAATAGTTCTTGTGCAGGAAAGTTGTGCTAGACCAAGAAAAAATATCTCAAAGACAAAGGCGAAGAATGGTTAGAATGGTCACAGACAGACCACAGACCACCTGCATGGAGCTCCAGGAACATCTTGCTGCTGATAATGTCATTGTACATCGTTCCACAGTTCAGTGCATTCTTCACAAAGAACAGCTCAATGTAAGGTGATGCAGAAGAAAAATTTTCTGCATTCTGCCAACAAGAAGAGTCGTTTAAGGTATGCATAGGCTCATCTTCAAGCCTGAATCATTTAGGAAAAATATACTGTGGACAGACACCACAATCACAGGCACTTTGCATTGTTGGAAAAAAACACAGCATTCCAGTAGAAGAACCTGCTCTTTATAAAATATGTTGGAGGGTCAATCATGCTGAAGGGATGTGTGGCCCGCACAAGAACTAAAAATCTTGCCAGAGTTTAAGTTCACATGGATTTCCATCCAGTATCAGCAGATTCTGAAGAACAATTTTCAGGAATAAGTCAAGAGGCTGAAGTTACGGCAAGGTTGGACGTTTCAGCAGGACAATAACCAAAAGCACAGATCCAGATCTACCAAGGAATGTAAGCTCAGACACAATACAATGATCTAGAATGGCCATCCCAGTCCCCAGACCTGAGCATTATCAAAAATCTATAGTTTGAACTGAAAAGGGCAGTTCATGCTTGGCACCCATCAAACCTGACTGAACTGGAGACATTTTGCAAAGAAGAATGGCCCAAAATGCCTTCAGCAAGAATTCAGAGACTTATCCTTGGCTATAAGAAGCGTCTACAGGCTGTTATTTCAGCAAAAGCAGGCTGTACAAAAGATTGATGTCATTATTTTGTTGGGGTGGCCAAATTTATGCACCTGTCTGTTTTTGTTAAGACTTAAATTGCATTGCATCTGTTGATTAAAAAAATGTAATGTCAGAACTGAAATGTTGCTGTTTCCCTAGGGTATAAAATATATCCAAATGAAATTGCTGATTTGAAAGGCCAGCAGGCTATAGCTTGCAATTATGAAAATGATCAAGGGTGGCCAAACTTTTGTATAAGACTTTATACTGGGCGGATACAAAAAAATGTCACTAAATAGCCTGTACTTGGGTGGCCGTTTATATACCTGGGGGCCGCGTAAGTAAAGTCTATGTGTGGGAAGCACTGAGTGCTACTTGTTTTGACTGCATGTTGAACAGAGCATTTTTCAACTTGGTTCAAAAGAAAAGAGCACTGGACGAGTGTATGCGTTTCACTGGACCAGTAGATTACAGAGCTACTAAACAGAACTGTGAAATCCATTGAGAACTGAGATGTTAATAGGGCTCTGTGATACAAACCACAAATTAAACATTTGACGTGGATCAACACTTGCATTAACTAAACTAAAATGAACTAAAACAAATACTTTTTCTTGTCTTATGACACCTTTTATGACAATACAGCACTGTCAGAATGAATGAAGTTAATATTCTACAATGTATAAAAGAGTACTAGTAGTATAAATAATGTATTTTTGCTAACAATTAATAATGTCTTTAGGTTATTGTTCTTCATAACAAATGTCATAAAAACCAAAAAGCTAGATTTATTTTGTTTTTTTTACAGTGGTTGTGTGCTTATTATAATTGTGGCTATTGTGATGTGCAAATGTATAAGTGTGTAAGCCTTAAGATTATTTATTTTATTTTTTTTGTTACAGATGGTATAGTTTTTCTTAATTAAAATAATTTACTGGATAATTTATTCATTTATCTTGATGTCAAATCATTCTCCCGCTACTCATTTTGAATTTCTAAGAGGCTAGATTTGTGCAGCACTACCAAATCAGGTGTGTGGCGAGGGGGCGTGGCCGAGAGCCGTGGGAGCGAAACGAGGCCCTCCACAGATGAGATGCACCTGTGGCGCGCACCTGCCTTCAATCCCACGGAAGGAGCTCTGGACTATAAGAGGAGGAACGATGGCAGAGGACAGAGAGAGAGGACCGGGCCCGGACATGTATTAATTTTGCTTTCAGTTTGACGGCAGTCTCCGTGAGGAGCTGCCGTCCTTTTGTTTTGATTTAGACAGCAGTCTCCGTGAGGAGCTGCCGTCCTTTTTATAAATAAATATTTATTTGAAGTTCGTCGGTTCTCCGCCTCCTTCTTCCCGGCGGCCAGGTGGCCGTAACTTTATTACAAGGTGTTAGTCCAATCATCTGAATAACTTTGTGGCACTGGAGCCAGTCCTCTTAAAAGTTGTTCAATAGCTTTTCAGGGTGTCTAACTGTCTCATAGAAGTCATTTGCTTGGAAATCAGACAACTGTGGTTATACTTTACATTATGACAAACATATACTTTTCACACTGAATACTCAGGATATTGGTGCATTGGGAAATCAGGTCCTCCATCTAAATTGGGTCTCCATTAGAACCCTATTTAACCCACTGGGTGAAAGAATGTTCAGTACTTTCTTTAGTGCCTGATACAAAACTATTAACAAATTTTATTATTTGAATTATGTTTTAATGGCCATTATTACACAGCTGTCTGGAATACTAGACTCTAAGGTATGTTATTCCAATATAACAAACTTTAAAACTAATGAAACAGGCTTACCTGGGTACTTTGAATAATCTTGACAATTAGTGAATACAATCACATCCATAATAGGCACGGTGACGCATGACTATTTCTAGTGAAATCTCAGGCCCTGGCTTACTTCCGCCGATCGTACTGTACTGTGCTACAAACAAACAAAACTTGCTGCTGAGGAAAACTGTGGTAAGGGTTTAATTTTAAAGATGCTGTACATTGTGGAACGCAGCAGTAGTAGCTATAATTATTGTCTTCACATCTTTGAAATGATACTTTGAAATGTTTAGATGTCCTAATTACATAGTTTAAGTAAACATACATAAGTGAAATATATAACGGCAATTAAGCTGTAACTAAACTATCCATAAGGTTAGATGTTTTGGTCAGTAGTGTTCCTATTGTAGCACAGTACTATACGATCAGCGGAATAAGCCAGCGACCTGAGATTTTACTGGAAATACATCACGCGCCACCATGCACATAGCCTATTATATACTGTACTTGTCTGTCCACCACTGTTTCTGACTGACTGGCACCATCTTGAGACTGAATAATGCATAGGTTAATGTATGTTTCATTCAGCTTTTTCATTTCTGTCAACTTTGGTTTTAATTTAAGAACTCATAAACTATTAAAATTCATAATGTTTCGTGTCTACGTTTTACATTTTGTGGCAAGTAGCCATGTAAAAAGCAGGATAAAGTACATCCAGGCAGTTGTTTTCATAGAATACATCTTCTTCAGTCTTGTACAACAGTGATCTGCTTCACGTCATTTCGCCAATAACCCTGTTGAGCTTTATTCTGCAATAACAACTCTCTGAATGTACTTCATCCCTTACTTAATAAAAGTAAAAATCATGACATGTGGCCAAGTATGTTGAATTTGTGCTCTGCATTTAACCCATCCAAGTGCACACACAGCAGTGAACACAAACCCAGAGCAGTGGGAAGATCGGTGCTTTGCCCTCAAGGGATACATCTCAGCCATGGCATAAGTTGGTGAGAGCACAGGTTATTCACTCCCACCACTTACAATCCCTGCCGGTGCCAGGACTTGAACCTGCAAACTTTCAATCACAAGTCGACCTCTCTAAACATTACGCCATGGTTGCATCCCTATCATGATTTGGGAAACTCGTCATTTTTGAAACACAATTTCTAGTTAGAGCTTTAGAATTGATTTCTGAAAGTATAGTCTTTAGTCATTCATTTATTTTCCTTCAGCTTAGTTCCTTATTTATTAGGGGTCACCACAGTGGAATGAACCGCCAACTACTCCGGCACGTTTTACACAGCGGATGCCCTTCCAGCCACAACCCAGTAATGGGAAACACTCATACACTCTCGCATTCACACACACCCTCATACACTAAGGCCAATTTAGTTTATTCAATTAACCGATAGCATATGTCTTTGGACTGTAGGGGAAACCGGAGCACTCGGAGGAAACCCACATCAACATGAGGAGAACATGCAAACTCCACACAGAAATGCCAACTGGCCCAGTCGGGACTCAAACCAGCAACCTTCTTGTTGTGAGGCGACAGTGCTAACCACTGAGCCACCATGCCACCAAAGTATAGAATGTGATGAATGTTAGTTGCTGTAGCTTATCAGCATTGCATGTAGATATTCCCTTAAAAACACATGCAAATGATAATCTGAAACTATGCCGTGACTGGTTAACTATAATTCCAACTCAACATTGCATATGCTTTGATGTTAATATTGTGGATGCACACATTGCAATTCCAATGTTGATACAATAATGTGCAGCCCTAATTTGGATGCTTCAGAAAGAAAGAAAAAAATCACTGAGCAGGTTCTCTTACACAGAATCTGCTATTTATTGTTTATGATAAGAGAATTTACAAGAGTGTAGTCAGTCATGTGTACTCAACAATGCTCCAGTATTTTTAGCAATGACTAATCTAAACACGTGATTAGCCATCGAATGCATTGCTTTAATAATGTAGTGTGATTGGTTATTATTCTTTAAACTGTCCAGTAAAAAAACACATCCTGCTCAAGCCATGTTTCCGAACTAGACTTGGATTGGTCAACTAGCTAACAATGCCATTGTTGCTGTGTCTACAGTGTGTACAATGGTTGAGGAAATTCAGATATGTAACTCTGGTTTGTGGTCCAGGGTCACATATGGTAATGGATGTCTGGTTTCTGAGACACATTGTAAAACTGTACTGCCCTGAACTGTACCTGCGCTGTAGTGCAAAGCTGTACCAGTAGATTCACACAAATGAGGGGTTACACAAGAACACATCTATAAGGAAATCATTTGAGGTTATTTGAGAAATTAAAACATTTGATTAAAACATTGGTCCTCAACCACCGGGCTGTGGACTGGTACCGGTCGGTGGCCGCACAAGAAATCATCAATTATTTCAGTTTTATTTATTATCTGAGTCTGAACAATCTTTTATTTTAAAAAAATATTTTATTTTGAAAAATGACCGTATTCTCTTGCTTACATCTCGGTCACTTGAGCGCCCATATTTAACCCATAAGCAGCAAAATGAGTAAGAAACCGACATCTTTGGAAAGTTTCTTTGCTAAGGGGAAGTGAAGGACCCGCAAACTGCCAAGAAATAGATTGGCGACCCATTTCTCGACAAATCAGGTTAATCCGCCATGTCTGTGCAAGTAGATCAACTACTGGAGATTGGAAATTACATTTGCATATTGCGTCTTTTCTAGAGTTCATGCAAGTTTGTGGTGCAAGAGGTGCAAGGTTTGCACACGCAAATGACATGACACGATCGCACCTTGCAGACGCACACAGTTGAATGAATGCCAGGAGTGCACAGTGAGAAACGTAACAAGAACTGACCAATCAGCTTCAGTTTGTTTGGAATATGCACATTTCGGTAGAATAATTATCTCAGACAAACACAGAACACCCAATCACTGCAGTACTTTGTAATTTTCTCCATAAATAAAACTTGTATCAGAGTGACGGCAATGTTTTGTCAGCTTATCATCCTCTCAGAAAACGGTTGATGATCGCCTCGCAACCTAGGAACCACGGGTAAAATTGTCAAGGGTTGACCGATCCGCTATGATAAAAAGGTTGGGGACCACTGAATTCAAATATATATTATGAGAAGTGTTTCTTGAATTTGAACTGTACTTTAATCCTACTTGTGAATCCTCCACAACAAAATTATCTTTTAGGATAGCTTAATAGGGGAACTAACCGATTTTATAGAATAAGTACCATGTAATATATTGCCTGTAAAATCACAGAACAAACTTGTCTGAGCTAAAACAGTATAAAACAAAGTTTGTTCGAAGGTCAACACAGCTTGAAATGACAAACTTTCCAGAACACTTTGCTCTGGCAGGTAGACAATTTTGAACATCAATGCTTTGCAGCTTTTAGTTTATATCAAATTTAATCATTTGACATTCTTTTTAGTCTATTTTAGACAGACATCTACGAGTATAAAAAACATAAAACACTGTACAGCTAATCTACAGTAGAAACTGAAGCTGTAATTGTAACTGAAACCAAAGCTGACATGTTTTTTGGAACCTGGCACTTTCAACACTCACATGTGACTTCTTGGTCCCTGATTGTGCTTAAGAACATGTCTGGCCTGTTTGTCACATTGAAAAACGTAATGCTTCGCCTGACTATGTCATGTTGTACTTCATTACTTAAAGAACCTTGTCCTGGTGTTCATGCTTAATGTTTTCTGCATCAGACGTGTAGGTCAACTAAAATAAATCTTTCACTAAATGTCAAAGGACTTTTAATGAGTGTCTGCTAAAGTTTGACCTTACAACAGTAGTTTAACTTGAAATGTGAACAAGAAGCACACACAGTTCAATTAATTCTTTCTCTCTCTCTCTCTCTCTCTCTCTCTCTCTCTCTCTCTCTCTCCAAATGTCTGTCTCCTAGTACGAAAAACTTCGTAACAGAATTCAAATGGCCTCTTGTCCCTGGAAAATTCCGTCCATTCCAACCTGTGTCCACTGGCATGCATGCAAATACAGGCTCGATATTGAAAAAATATTTTTTCAACTGTGCAAAAACAAATAAAATAGGATATCTAAACCTTCTGCAATAAGGATAAAGCTCTGAAAATGTTTATAAAAAATAATCACCAGGACAACACACGCATGTGGTGTTTACACTGACGCCAGTGTCGCAGCTATCCCACATCTCCGACAAACACGCCGGTGGGGGCGGGCGGCAAAACAGGAAATATCTTTTGCATATTATTTTAAGTAACTGTTCAAATTTCATTTCAGAATGGTAATCCACAAAACAAATATGTAGAGGCATATTTTAAAAAGGGAGGCTCTGCTTCAATTTCCTATTGTGGTGCAGAATGTGTGTTTACTCTTTGTGTCTGTTTGAATTGATTTGCACAGCTCGGCAGACAGCGGCTGAATGCTGCGACCAAGAATCCATCATCTCATGTGATCTGATAGTTCTGCAGTATTAGATTGATTTTCCTCTCTCCTCTCATCTTTCCCTGTCTCTCGCTCTCTTTGTCTGCTTTCCTACCATTGGCGACGTTAACAAACATGCCAAGTTACCTGTCTCCCCATCTGCTAAGACAGAAACACATTCCCTTCTGTCACGAACAACAGATTAAGGTGTGAGAATAAAGGCTAAATCGCTCAAGGTTGTGGGTTATTCCTTGACACCAAACTTCATTGAGTGCAAATTGAGGCTGTGTTTACATAACAATGATATGTTTTTAAAAAATCATTTCACTTTTGAAAAGTGACTTCTCATATGTGCATTTCTGGGATAAAAGTGACAGCTCAGTTATTAATTGTAAATGAAAAGTTTCATGCAATACAATCTCTGTTTAGCCATTCTAAAATACCGTAATTAAAATGCATTAAAATGTTGATCTAAAGACCAAATTCAGCTAATAGTTTCTTTAAAAAAATTTACTCTAGATGAACCAAGAATATGAACAGAACATGCTAAACTACACGTCTAACATTTCCCTCGCTTTAAAAAAAATTAAATGCCTTAGGGGAGCCTCAGGGTCCCAGGGGACTGGAACGACTTGAGGAAAATTAATTAATAACATATTTTCATTTTGTGGGTGAACTAAACCTTAAGTTAGTTCATCCAAAAATCTAAACATGTTATTAATTACTCACCCTCATGTTGTTCCAGTCCCCTGAGACCTTCGTCCATCTTTAGAACACAAATTAAGACATTTTAGGTGATATCTGAGAGCTCCCTCATCCTCCATAGCAGCAAGGATCCCAACTTGTTCAGAAAAGTAGAGAAACATCCTCAAAACAGACCTAGTAATAATATATGAATATAATCAAGCTAAAATAAGGCTTTTGTGTGCACATAAAATAAAAATAACAAAATTACACAACAGTTTCTTCTCCTAAGTGTCAGTATATTGTGCACATTATGTGTGTGTGCTGTTCCTAATCAAGGTTCGTCTGCTTGCCTGTACATAGAATGTATTTTAAGAAAATGTATACAGAATTTGGTCATTTTCATTAAATTTTTATAACTGCCATGGGTCATTATTTACAAAAATCCAAAAGGGGTCAAACCCTATTGTCCAGCACCGTTGAGTTACATCAGGAGTCCTCATTCATGACACAGTGCCACACAAAAACATACATGTAGTAACAACAACAAACAGGCACCATAAAAGCATAAAGCGTAAAACATTAGACACACAAAACTCTTTAAGTCTTTAGGTCCCCCACCTACTAATTCAAATAAATAGTACAAACCTATATATAAAATCCAGTTGAGGTTTCTCTGTGGAGTTTGCATGTTTTCCTTGTATTCATGTGAGTTTCCACTGGGTGATCTGGTTTCTCCCACAGTCCAAAGACAAGCATACTGTATACAGTAAGTGTTTCCCAGTACTAGGTCGTGGCTGGAAGGGCATCCGCTGTGTAAAACATATTCTGGAATAGTTGACAGTTCATTCGCTGTGGTGACTCCAAATAAATAAAGGGACTAAGCCGAAGGAAAATTAATGAATGAGGAATAATATATATTATATGCTCAGGTCTTTACACTGGCTCCCAGTTACATTCAGAATAGATTTTAAAGTATTATTACTTGTCTATAGACCAATTACCATGTTTGTAAACATTCAGGATGCGAGCGCAGGGAGGTGGCAGAAATAAACCGGGAGCCCTAGCATTTACAGTGAGGGAATGACATCCGATGTGGTACAGAGTTTGTTGTTGTCTTAGAAATAACATATATTGATTACATTTTATATATTTTATTTACATAATGCTTTCAGCGTATAATAACAGCTTGTCACCCAGTAATAAGCACAGTGATTCCACAAAATTAACGTTAAAGTGAGCTGCGTTCGTCTGACAGGTCCATTTGCGATAACACCCTCCCAATGGATAAAGACGAAATGACCAAGCATCCAGCCCAAAAATATACAATCGCATTGAAGCTCCAAGGGATTTTACAAGAGAGAAGTTAAAGGCCTACAAGTGTTTGGATGGCAACAATTGTGTTCTGTGTGGTCATGTAAAAGAAATAATGTTTCCTGATTACCAGATTCAAAACTATGTAGTGCTAAAAACCGAGGTTCTGCCGAGACAAAGACAAGGAAAAAAAGACGTTATACAAGGCCTGGGTGATCATCAATAAGCAAAACTGCATTCTGACAGCGAACTACACCTGTACAGCAGACCCAGGGTATGTGAACTTACACATAAAGGTAAAGTTGATTTTATATTTGCACGTTCAGACTTTCTCCTTAATAATATAATTTCATAAACGTATTCTTTGCAAACTCTAAATAGTGAAACCATATTATCAGCCAATGACTATCAAAGTACACCATTGTTCACAGTCAAATAAACAGTGTTAATGTTGTTTTTAAGTCACACTTGCAGGTTATTTCAGACCGAATACTCAAAGTGCTGTGGTAAACAATATAGGGAGTGTGTCAAGTTGTCACTGAATGAATGTGTGAATATAAAACCGACTTTAATAACTTACACTTTCACGTTTCATTCTTAGCATTCAGTGTCCGCAGTTTAATTAACCATGTTAAACTGTTTATGCTGAAATCATTGCTGCAATCAAAAATGAGTAATCTATATTATTCAGCATAGCCTGAACTTACCTGATATAACATCAGAACTGCTGAGTCCAGCATTTACAATTAGGTTGTCACTTCATTCTGCTCCCTTTTAGCCAAAGACGTCTGCAGTCGGCATTGTAAGCAGTGTGGTGTATGGTAAAAGTTAAGTTTTCTATTTTTGGAAAATTGAATTTGGCATCAAAAGCAATTGCAGCCGGTCTTTTTTGCAACCGGGGACCCGTGTGACGTCATGTGTGACGTAGGTTGATATTTTGTCTATACATCACAAAATGGACCTCAATATATTACAGATATGCTCACTAGGGTTGGGTACCGAAACCCGCTGCCATTATGGCACCGGTACCTTTGTAATCGGTATGCACCGGACCAAATCAGCATATGAATTTCAGTGCCTAATACCGGTGCCACTGGTACTGCGACAAGAACGTAAGAAGCTACAAAGAGTGCATCAAAGGCACACATACGCGTTGTGTCACACCATCTCTAAATATTTATTTCTAAACAGCTTTGAGGGATACGGACACCGTCAGCGATATCAGGTGTTTGTTCTTGTTGCTTATAAAAGGCAAATTGCGCAGAACGGCGCATGCGATGAGCGACTCCATCAACACGCATGGTCGCATTCATCTAATTTGCTTAAACTAAGCATTCTAAAGTATGGCTATATTTTACAAGCAAGGATTCTGACACACCAAGATGCAGCAGATGCTTTACAAAAGTTGCGTGTAAAGGAGGAAACATGTCAAACTTATGAAATTGGAGGGCTCATGGAATCAACTTAAAGGTGAGGAATAGTAATAAAATTATTTGCCCTAATCTAATTAAGACCATAATAAGTTTCAAATTAATCAAAAACAAGTCATGGCAATTAAGGCATTTGCATAAGTTGCTTTTTGAATGTCCCTTTCATGATCCCGTTTTACATGTTATAGAATATAATTCGATTAATATCATTGCGTTACCACGCTATCCGCATTTCCTCCGGAGTTTCATGTAATTTCAGGTGTTTCATTTTTAATTTGTCGACTTTAACTGCAGTTTGGCACTTTTACTTTCATTCAGGAACATTTCATGCATGCCCCCGTGACAAACAAGATATTGGATGCAACTATAAACTGCTGGAAGAGTGTTGTTTTAATGAAAGTTCATACCGCATGCTGAATGGAAGAAAAAAAACTCCGCATTTCACAACGCAGGTGTCTGTGGTCTGCACCGACTCGGTAGGTGCAAAAAGTGTCAAACAGCCGTGTGTGCGTGCGTGCGTGCATGGACTATCCTGTTGCAAAATGCGGCAAAAAGTCCTACATGACGGTAATAATTTGATTATGATGTTTACATGTCTGTACTGCACTTCAATAATGCAACTTATATCAGCATACTCCACGTTTTAATTTGATTATGAATTTATCAAAAATCGCTGTTTACATGGTAGACTCTTAGTCAGATTATTATCTTAATCGCATTAAAATCAAATAATTGGTGTCCATGTAAACGTGTCTTTGACATCATCTGGCACTTTCAGTGAGTAGGTTTACATGGACACCAATACTCTGATTTTAATATGATTAAGACAATACTCTGATCAAGAGTCTACCATGTAAACAGTGATCTTTGATTATCTTAAAGGACCACAGACACAAACTGCAGAGGAAACATGGATCTATGTGCTATTACATGTAACTAGGAATCATGAATGTAACATTCAAAAAGCAACTCATGTAAACACCATAATCATATTATTGTCTTATTCAGATTGAGGCAAATCATTAGATCACTGATGTCCATGTAAAAGTCCCAAACCCAAAAAAAAGGTGTTCCCTGATTTTGATGACAGTTTTTCCACAGGTTAGTTGTAAGCTAATGTAATGTTAATAGCATAATGCAAATCAAACAAATGACCAAAAAAAAAAAATATATATATATATATATATATATATAAAATATAATAATATATGATAAAATATATATATATATGCAATTCAAATATATAAAACATGAATTGATGGTTACTTTAATCTTATTTTAAATATATATTTATATTGTTCAATTATAATGATTAAAATATTTTTTTTTTGTCAAATAATTTTGTGGCTAAAAAGTATTGGTTCAGGCGCCGTTTTGGCACCCGTACCGTTTTAAAAATATCGATTTAGCACCGGTATCGAAATAACCCCAAACGATACTCAACCCTAATGCTCACTGAATACAAACCTAATAGATCACTCAGATCTTTAGTATCATATAAACTACAAATTCCAAGAGTTCAGTCAAAGCAGGGAGAATCCACCTTCAGCTACTACGCTCCTACTGCAGGAATCAGCTTCCAGAAATGATCAGATGTGCTCCAACATTAGGTATATTCAAATGAAGACTGAAAACACATCTATTTAGCTGTGCCTTTACTGAATGAGCACTGTGCTACGTCAGACAGATCACACTATTATAGCTTCCTTTTCTTTTTCATTATTTTATTATTCATTATTATTATTAGTTTTAACACATTTTAATCTGCTTTTAATCGCTTTTATTATATATTTATTTTCTTATACTATCCCTGTTTATGTAAAGCACTTTGAACTGCCACTGTGTATGAAATGTGCTATATAAATAAACTTGCCTTGCCTATATAATATATGAATTGATTATTCTATAATATATATGCAGTTTTAAACCATTGAATTGGTGAAAAACACTAAAAACAGCCAGTTGTTGGTAATGTCACAATTTATGTATAAGGTCCAGTAGTCCACCATATTTATTTTTGTTGTCAAGTACTCTCTCATCCCTATAAACTGAACATTTTTTTATGCACACATATAGCAAAGTTTTCACAAAATAGCTTTTTTGTAATTCACACTGAGAACATAATGATACTATTTGTAGGCACCCAAAATCAAACCAAAACAATGAAACCCTTTTTGTTCATTAAGATGACGTGTCAAAGCTCTCTTAGCAGAAGATAACTCGCAAGAAGTCAACTTGCAGAACCTAGATGATCCAGGATGATCACTTCTATGATTTTTTTAACACTTGATGTATTCATATCCCTATTGGATTTGGCCTTGAACTTCTAATAGAACAGAGACAAGAGAAGACTTAACTTTACCAAGCCATCATAAGACTTTTGTCAACTCTTTAGAGCCACCGTGTGATCTCCATCTCTCTTTCCCGCTCGAGTGAAGTTTAAAACCACCTGTCACCAGATTCAAAGCAGCAACCGGGCAGGCGATCACCTTTCAGGCGAAACTATAGAGAGAGGAATTGGAAAAGAGGAGATTTTTAAAAGCTCAAAGATCCTCTCATCGCTCTTCTTTAACCGTCAGAGAAGGCAGCAGAGACTGTGTGCAGGTATAAGCCCCACTCCAGCGTACCTGAGACTTCTATTTTAAGCCCTCCCTTCCGTACGGCATGTCAGACGAGCCCGAAATCCCTGCTAATACTAGTTACCTCTGAAACATAGATCTTACTGTTTGGCTTTTAGCTTTGACAAGTTATTTCCTACTCCCTTTGAAATAAAAAAAGTGGAGTGTTCTGACACCGACTTTACGTTTTTGAGCTCATTAAAGCCGGGATCTGCCTCAATGCTACCTGGATTTTTTTACAGGCGCGATAAGCCAAATTAATATGAACTCGTCAGGGCCACTTAAAATGCTTCTTGTTATCCAAAGCCCTGAGCTCCCGCAACTTATCACACAGCCACTGATATCCTTTAAACTAGCAAGGTGCAGTCCTTTAATTAAAACTAGTAACATTCCCTTGGAAGAGGAGGAAAGGAAATGTAGAGGGGTGGACTCCATAATTTATCACAGGCTGAAGTTAAAAGGAAGCGATTTCGCAAACTAAAGAAACGGCTAATACCTCTTAAACTGACATGCAGCGAGCTTCCGTGTTCAAACGGGGCCGGCGAAGAAACAAAGTCCCAGAGGATGTACATCATACACTAAGCTGTGAAATACTACATGTAGCATGTTCTGCGGCGCAACCCTTAAAACGGGCACCAAATGAAAATGGATGTGTGCTCTTCCTTTGTGCTACCGAGAGATTTATCTTTATAATATCCACCATATTTTACGGATAATAAAAAGCAAAGCGCCACGTTGCCACCGGAACACTTAGCTAACATCAAGAGGAGAGGCATCCATAGCAAACAATGTAAATCAATCTGAGTAATATTGCTTTAAACTTAATGCAATATACTCACTGCAAGTATAAGCGTCCTAATGTGCATTTACATACTGGAGACACAGGCGTATACAGCATATGAGTACAGATCCCTAGACGTACAGACATCCATAAACACACAGACACAGCCAGAGAGACACACACACACACACTCATATGCACTAGAAGTCTATTGAGTATTTTTTTTCTTTGCCAAGGCGCTCTGAGGATAATACAATTCTTTTTCTCTCTCTCTCCTCTCTCTCTCTCTCTCCCTCTCTCTACTTTCTTTACAATACATCATTCAGTTCTGCCTTATGCCTGCATGAAATTCATTTTCTAATGGAAATATTTGTTTTGTAAATCAAATATGTATTATGCACAGAATGCAAAGCACAAATTAAATTATGTTAATGAAATGAAAGAGATATGAAATGCATATTTCATGGACAAAACATAACCCCAGCGAACAGCCATTTCTTGATAAAAATCTTTAAACACAATCTCATTCAGAGAAAGACATATTGCTAAGGCAGATAGCACCTCATTAAAATGGTCTCCTTTAATATCAGTGCTTAGTATATATAGGATTGTAAATAACCACTGGGGACGAGGAACCAATAATGAAATACTGTCTTTAATAGCTTGCCATTGATGTCAGCATAAAAAGTGCGTGGAGGAATATTGGAAATTGGGCGCGCACACACATCGAGTCAAAAGCTGTAAATGATTGCATATTTAAATAGAGCTGACTAAGGCAAAGATGATATAGATATAAGTAATAGGCAGAATATTATGCTGACCTCACATAATTTAACTAAAGAGAGAAGAAGAAAAAAAAACACTGTTTTAAATTTTATATTGGTTACACTTAATGAATAATAGATTGCTCGGCTGTTGTTGTGCACTGCCTGATCTTAATAATAATAATGTTTTTTAAATGCCTAAAAGAAAAGGAAATGAACCCGCTCTGCCCAGCCGACTCACAAATGAACTAAACTGGCTTTTCAGCAGAAATAAACACAGCGATACATACAAGAGATGTCCACTGCTTTGATTTGATGGCGGTGAGAGTGGAGAGGGTGGGGTGCTTGACCTGGCTTATTCTGCTTAATGCTAAATATCTTAATTGCCCCACAATACGCAATTACCAGCTGCTCCAAACAAAGCATGGATTTAAACCCAAATAATACCCAGCTGAGGTCTGCTGAGATTGTTTTTTCCCCCTCTCTCAGGCTTTTGCGCGTGATTGACAACACATACGTGAGTGCAATAAAGGTTATTGTGGCTAATCTGCAGGTGAGCTTGCTTTTAAATTTGGTTATTTGCATTCAAACTGAAGTATGCCCTTAGGTACTAAATACATGGGGCGACTCTCTTCTTGAGACTCTGAATGGTTCCCATCTTTACCCATGGCCTTTCCCCTGATCCAATACTAAGTCAAGTTAATTATTAGATTGTTGTCTATGACTGTGCAGAGATTATACCATCAGGATGGACATATCATAATCTTTTTCAATTTCTGCTCAAATATGGGCAGCTTTTTTTTCCTCAAGCTGCCAGAGCCATCCTAAAGGTTTTATCCACGACAAATAATCTGATTAACAGATTTTAATTGTGTTTTCAATAATTGTTATTCTGCATTTATTTAGCTGAGAGCGACTGAGCGTGAGAGGACGCACGTGAGAGAGAGATAAATGCTGGAGTGGAGAGGAAAAAAAAAAACAGGGGTGATGGTGGCTGAAGTCAGTCTGACAAAGGATGGAGACCTGTCAAAGAGGGTCACCACACACAATCTCATCACATCAGCCTCACATTACACACTTAATTTACACCTAACCTAGCTTTCTTTATCCACCGCTGTATGTTTCTCCAGCCCTCCATACACGACTGAAACAGGCAGGTCCACTGGATGAAGCAAATGAACGGGGGCATGGTGGCTCAGTGGTTAGCACTGAATCATTAAAATACTAGCTCTATTGATGTTGGTGAATGAGAAACAGTTTCTGCTGTTCTAATGTCAGCTGCAGATGTGAATGAATGGTGGAAGAAAGTAGTTCTGGAAGAAAGAATTTTTGAGACTCTCTGTATTTAATTAGATTTTTTTATATACACGATTATGTCATTGTCCTATTGTATAAACACATTATCACACTCGTGACAGTGCAATATGGCTGTATATTGTCACTGATGG
>CAIGQZ010001278.1:1550207-1562587 GCA_903798205.1 Danio tinwini | reverse complement strand
TGTGTGTGTGTGTGTGTGTGTGTGTGTGTGTGTGTGTGTGTGTGTGTGTGTGTGTGTGTGTGTGTGTGTGTGTGTGTGTGTGTGTGTGTGTGTGTGTGTGTGTGTGTGTGTGTGTGTGTGTGTAAGCAGCAGCAGCAGCAGGTGGAGTTCTGAGTTGATGAGCTTGTCATAGCTGATTATGTCACTGTGGGGCTAGCCTTCAAAACTGACGGCAGAGCTACAAGAGCTCTTACACGTCTGTCAACACACAGCGGAGACAGGCTGTTTTAACAATCTCACACTCACACAGGCTCATGGGGAAAGCTATATCTTCCCAGCGAGGCAGTGCAGGGCAGTTAGACTGGTACAGTGCTGGAGAATTTCAGGAATGAGTGGAGTCTGTTTAAAGGCACGGGCGAGCGCTCTTAGACATGAGCGCAGAGGAGTAGCTAATCGCCCTGTGATCTTTTAAACACGCTATGCTATGTTCAACGGCAGCTTGAGAACTCATTTAAGGCCTCGGAGGAGAGCGAGGGGGGCGAATGTGCTGAAATTACCCGCCGCTAAACTGCTAAAGTCAGGCTAAAGCGCTGATTTATTCAACAGAGACAAAAGACCAAGGGAGGGTTTTAAGAGATTCATATCACTGCCAGAGTCTCCTCCGAGGAGCTTTGTGTGGAAGTATGTGTGTGTGTGTGTGTGTGTGTGTGTGTGGTTAGACTGGTCTTTTTTTACACAACTGAAAGCATGCAAGTGAAACTGTATTTAACGGTTAAGAGTGGAAGAGTGGAAGAGTGTGTACTACATGTGTATCTATGTGAAAATCTGACTGGCAGCTTTCAAAGCAAACCCAATGACCAACGAGAAGCAGTCATTTAGCAGATGATTCTTTGTTAAATGTGTCAACTAAATTACTGACAAAAAAAGGTTCATTAGCAGACAAAAAAATATGTCATACCTATAATTATTAAAAAAAAAGAGAGAGATGAGCTAGGATGGGTAACACTGCAAGAAACTAAAATGCCCAATCATGCTTTTTGTCTTTTGAAAGTTAACTTTCCTACAGCTTATAATGTAGCAATTTGTGAATGGTCTGTAAAATTTCAAGGTGTGTAGATTAATGGATTGATTGCCTGCCAAAAGAACATATTCAAAACTGTCTGAAATAAGTTTTCAGGCTTCTTGGGGTGGGGGGGGGGTGATGGGGGAAACAAGGTTTGTATTAAAGTTGCAAACTGCCAGCAAGCAACATCTAGTTTAACCTGTCCTTTTAGCTGAGACCTTAGTTTCAGCTTTTAATCAGAAAAAGCACAAGCTGAAATTGTACAACTGACACCAATTCCTTTTATATTATAAGTTTTGAGGAAGCCTCTGGAGCTGAAATTCTGATAAGGGAATTTATGGGTGTTTGTTTTGTTTTTTTAAGTGTAAAAGCCCTATCAAACACCCAGCGCAATAAGGCGCAAGACGTGTTTTGCATGATTTTGCTATTTTCAGACACAACCCTTATTTTCACATTTTCCGTCACGTTGTTTAAATAGCAAATCCATTTGCGCTACTTTGTGGACTCATAGGTGTGCTGGTCTATAAAGGGGGTGCCTACTATGCATTGGTGGAGCATTGCTAAAATAGACCACGCCATTGACCAATTAAAAGCTGGTAAAGGAAAGGACACTACCTCCATGTCTTCTTCACATCCTGGGTGCTTTCAGTTTATTCATGAAATGTTGTATTTGTATAATATTATTATTATTATTATTATTATTATTATTATTATTATTATTAGCAGTATTATTTATCATATGTATATTTATATTTATTTTAACAAAAAAAAGTTTAGATTTGTGCACCTGTTGGGTTTTGGAGATGTATCCATCACCATATAGGGCATAAGAATAGGATGTGGGTTTGGATATAACTCAGTTTTTTGACCACACTTCGTTATTATTGTTCATTTATTTGTTTGCTGGAAATGAGAACTTAATTTAGAAATAGTTTTGAAAAAAATCTTTCCGCTTAACAAACGAAATTAAATATGTAGGCTAATGGATGTCTTCAGTGGAGTGCGTACAACACCGTTTCCTTATCCACGGACATAAGGGGGCTCATCCTTTATCCTTGCACAGATGGTCTGTTTAACTGTTTTCTTGCTAGCATTTAGTTTTTCCATTCAATTCTTCAACTTACAAAGTCTGTCATGTAAATAGCGAATGCACCATGTGCGGCGCAACTGACTCTTAAAGGAAATGGGAGATGAGACTCTGATTGGTTTAATGCACGTTATGCTTAAAACACACCCATAACTCATTAAGAGAATAAACACAAACCTGTTAGACCATGCGCTGGGGCGCAAACCATATTTTTCCGTCCTTAAAATAGCAAAAGTGGATTTGGACACGCCCTTAATGCTTTTGCACCATGCGATTAAGACTTTGCGCCTTGACTGTTAAAATAGAGCCCTAAGTGTTAGACCAATCACAACAGACTAGGTCATCTGACCAATCAGAGCATTGCCATCTCTCAGTTAAAAATTATCATTTAAAACTCTCTGAGTAATACATTTAAGTCTAATGTATTTTACAAATTAATTAAAGGGATTTTTGATTACTTTAAAAGAAAATTAAGAATTTTAAAAACTGCAGAATGCACTAACCAAATATTTTTTTAATCTAGAAAGAAAAAGGCACCATTTACACCAGTGTGTTTTCACTTTTAAAATGCATAAATTCTGTATTTGGTTATGTTAATGAAAATGGAGTGTTTTAAAAAGACTGAAGACCTCGATGGAGTCTGGAAATGCAGTGTTCCATTTTAGTGTGGTTGGACCAAAACTGACCAATGCTGATTTTATATTTTTTAAACAGAGGCTTGGCTATCCACAATCACTCTGTGACTGGTCTTCTGGACTATTGTGTATCTTTCCATGATTCATCAAGCCTGTCACATATGGCCATTACACAACCAGTAGAAAACAAGTAAGAATTCCAACAAGATATGCGCATGCTCAGTGTGTATAAACGGACATGTATCATGCGAGTGTGGACAGAGATTGTTTTTCTGAAACACAGTAAAATCAGCAGTCTGGATGAGGCGCGTTTTTATTCTAAAACACCCCTTTAAAATAAAAATGCACTGGTGCAACACAGCCTAAAGGCCTCAGTATACTTTAAGCAAAACAGAAGAACAACCTTTTTAATGCAATTTAGAACCAAATTCATCCAAAACTAAGTTAATTTGGAATTTGTTTCAGGCCTTCAAAACAACTTGCCAAAGCTAGCTTTCTGACACGTTTGCTCTGACTGGTAAACACCTTTCAACTGCCATTGATCCATGGTAATAGCATAATATGTAGGTGTGGCTCTGGGGCTCCACTTTCTTTGAAACTGAAATCTTATTTGCTTCTTTCCTCTGTTTATTTCATCAAGATTAGACATCTAAGAGTAAAAGAAGCACTGATTTATATATACATGTTCAGAATTTTACTTTGAAGTTTTAATTCAAGCGGCTACACTGGAGAACATGCAGAAGAGAGTCCAACGAATAATTCACAGATTTACTAATACATCAATACATCTACCAACTTTACAATGACAAAGAGAGCTAGCTACCATTTATTCAATACAAGAACTGACACAGAATGATCATCCTCCAACAAGAGGTGAAAAAGCTTATTGTCTTTTTGGGAAGCAAACCAACTTTACATTACACAAAGCAAGGAGAAAACAAAATGCTTTTTCTACCTGTGTGTGCATAGGGTTTAATCGGGTTTAATCACTTGTTTGTTAAATAGATTTGGAGTAATTGCTGTAAAATTTAGTATATTTTGTATTTATATATCAATGCATATGCGCAATAATTGAATCTCGGTATTGCTATGGAGGACAGTAAATAAACCTGGTTGAATGTTTGATGATCCCATTAGCTAAAAATGATTCATGATCAATGGGATTATGGGGTCTGGAGAATCTGAAGTGTTTCAGAAAACGCCACTGACCATATAACAGTGAAAACATGGCTTGTCTAAAACTTCTGTCGAAGGCAGGGCAGTGTTGCCAAATATAGCTGCCTTTTTTCAGTCCAAAACCCTCCCAAACGTACAAAAAAAAGCTCAAAATTAGTTTAATATCTTAATTAATTTTAATTTATTTAAATCGAAATTAACCTAGTTACTTTAACTGTCATAATTTGTATCCACACATCAACCAACACCAGCAGTCACAGAACCACAACATAAACAAATCACATCGAAACACTGTTCCCTATCACACTGAACTTGTTGTATAGATTACACTATTAAAGTGTGTTTTACTGTCGAAATGGGATATAAATTCGGCCCATTTGGCATTTTAAATTATTTTCACTATTATTAAGTGCTGCTTGTCAATGTTTGTTCTTGCTGTGAGTTGTGGAAAAAAAATTATCAATAAACGTGTCATGATAAACCGCTATGAGTTTAACTGCAGGCTCTGCGTGAATGTGGAGTCAGATTTGTTTAACTGCAGGCGCTGTGTGGAGTCAGATTTGTCTGGGAATCCGATTTTGATACAACTTTCCTTCACGTCCTATTGTGGGTGGGTCCATGTGGTTTGCGCTATGCACTGGTCATTACTAACTGAATGGAGTAGGAGCACACAGATATGTTTTGTTAAATAAATTGCATATAAAATTTACATTCAAAACAGCTCAAATTTTGTCAACGCACCAATCCCATTTACACCCACAATCAAATTCAAAATCACCCAATTGGGTGGGAAATCGCCCAATCTGGCAACACTGACTGTGTGTGTATCCAGGTACAGTATATGTAATTACTTGAAGTAGGTTTGTTAAACACATTTAGAGTAATTGTTTTAAAATTCCAGGTATTCTGTATTTTATATCAATGCATTTCTGCAATAACTGAATCTCAATATTGCTATGCAGGAAAGTACAGTAAATAAACCTCAAACCCGGTTGAATGTTTGATGATCTCATTAGCTTAAAGGTGTTTAAGCCAGAGGTTTCAAACTCAATTCCTGAAGGGCCGCAGCTCTGCACAGTTTTGCTCCAACCCTATTCTAACACAGCTGATCCAACTAATCAAAGGTGTTCAAGACTACTCTTCAACACCTTGATTAGTT
Organism: Danio tinwini; assembly: GCA_903798205.1. Taxonomy (NCBI): domain Eukaryota; kingdom Metazoa; phylum Chordata; class Actinopteri; order Cypriniformes; family Danionidae; genus Danio; species Danio tinwini. Next base: position 1,557,488 of record CAIGQZ010001278.1, on the reverse strand, counting down.
GGATTAGCTGTGTTTAGAACAGGATCAGATTTGTCTGATTAGGGCTGGAACAAAACTGTTTGAGATTTATGGTTAAAGTAATGCTTTTTGTTTTTTGGTCTGGAGATTCTGGAGTGCTTCATAAAAAAACACCATTGACTATATAACAGTGAAAACATGGCGTAGTGTCATAAATGATAGAAAAACCCATCAAAAACTAGGAAGGAGATACATTTGTAGGTCATTTTTTTCCCTAGGACAAACCCTATAACTCTAAAACTACACAAAAATGAACATGTATGACAGAAACAGTCTACAAGTAGTACACTGATGTTAAGTGCCTTCTCGAGGGCATGATAGTGATAGTCCAGCGGGGTTTGGATCAACAGCCTTTACCGACCTACATCATTTAATCACTACGCTACACAAACCAAGCAGTGTTTTTGGGCCTTGTCTGGCCCCACTAGAGCTGCTCTTGCATTAAACACACTTTGAAAATGTCCCAGTACCCTCTTTCCACCCTCCCCCCCTCAGTGAACGTGCATCCTCTCCCAAGCCTCTCCCCAGCATTTGGGTTATTATTACTATTATCATTATTATTTTGGAAAAGCAGCGCTGTGAGCGTATTGCGTCAGGGCCCCGTAAACAAATCTATTATTGGTGATGAATTGTATAATAACACGGGCATAATGTGTTTTTCTCACACTGAAGTGTTTTGAGGTGCTGAACTGGAAAAAGTCCCCCGTCTGTAAAATTTGAATAAAGGCACAGAAGACAGGAGAATATCATCAGCTCAAGTAGGTCTCTGGTGGAGACGTACATTCATTTCTTTTATTTTGGTGTAGGTATGTATTTTTATTCAGCTAATGAAATGCTTAGAAATAAAAGCTTGTTATATTGTCTAATTTCAATTGGTTTTGCTCACAAGAGAGTACTTACATATTAAATATATAAGACAACAAAAAATAAAAACATTTTAAAAACGGTATACTGCAAATGCATGCAGATTTGGTGTACAGACTACATATCTTATTAGCTACAATGCACAACAGTCAGTTTGCAGAAGTAATATCTCCATTAAGCTACAATATTCAACAATATCTGGTAAACCTTTAAAGAAATATGTTGCAAGATTAAAATCTGTTTATCAATGTGCTTTTGTTGAACCCTGTTCACAATAATCTGTTCAGATTCAACTAGCTTTTTAAGAACTGTTTCATATCAGAATATTTGATATATTCCCTATTTATATTCTCTTAATTCACTAAAAGCCATTAAGCATACAGTCTTGTATCAATTTATTTTCATCATTTTAAGTGTGCCACACATATCCTATAAAAGTATAGCTAAAATCCTTTTTTCCCGCAGTACTGGTCATAAATCCACCCTCTCTGTAGTGGTGTCATCATGATTGTTTGCTTGTTATTGTGTCTGTGGGACTTTGGGTGAGATTTTGGATACAATGCCCACCCTGCTAATGATCATTACTGCACTATTGTTTTCAACAGTGAAAGGAGGTGGAGATTTTTTGACACCATGTGTCTGATTTTTATATAACATTCTGCTTCAAATCAAAGTTTTGAAGAAAGAGGTGGCATCATGGGTCCATAGCTAAAAATACTTTAACAAAAGTTTACATTCATTCATTCATTCATTTTCCTTTGGCTTAGTCTCTATTTCAGAAGTCACCACAGTGGAATGAACTGCCAACTATTGCAGCATATGTTTTATGCAGCGGATGCCCTTCCAGCCGCAACCAAGTACACCCATACACCCACCCATACACTCATTCACACACACACTCATACGCTAAGGCCAATTTAGTTCATTTCTATAGCGCATGTCTTTTGACCAACATAGGCTCATTCTGAAAATGTAGCCCTATGTACATTTCTGGAGATCGCGAATTACGTAGCCCAAAGTACGTATGGGTGCATTTAGGCTTTAAAACAAACATGTTCCTTTTCGTGCTGACTGCTTACCTCCATATGGATGGCTTTTTTGCTGTTACCAGTTTGTCCAGTAGCACGTCATGTACGTGAGTGAACTTGAGACGCAGAGCAGAGTTGACCACGATGATGGAGTTCAAGTCCGGTGAAGAACAGTTCCAAAAAGTGGGTAAAACAGAAGCCAAAAATAAAATGAACAAGTAAATAACAGGGTGAGAATGTGGTAAAAATCTAGCGAGGGCTTTCTTTTTCTGGATTACTTTTTAAAACTGTCGGTTGAGTTTAGGGAAGGGTCTATCGGTTTAGGTGGGCGGGTCTATCGGTGCTTTTGAAAACACTATTGGTTGGGTTTAGGGAAGGAGAAAGGTAGGTCAGTTAATTTATGCAAGAACAGCAGATGCAAATGGCACTCGTGAGACAAACTTGAGATCTGAAAAAGCATACACAGCGGCTTCTGGTGGATTCGCGAAAACAAAAACTGCAAAAAAAAACGTAGCTCCTGGGACATATTTAGCACTCTCTAGAAATGTATATAGTGGTACATTTTCAGAATGAGCCTGGATTGCTTTGGACTGTAGGAGAAACCGGATCACCCGTAGGAAACCCACAAAAACACAGGGAGAACATGCAAACTCCAAACAAAAATGCCAGCGACTCAAACCAGCGACCTTCTTGCTGTGAGGCGACAGTTTTTATCACTGAGCCACCTTACTGCCCCTAACAAAAAATATTTTATTATAGTTAAGTGAAAACAATTTTACTTTTTTCAGAATTCTTAGATGGATAGATTTAGAATTAATTTATTTCTGTAACATTGAAAGAATCCTCATTGTACCCTTTGATCAATTAAATGAATCATTGCTAAATAAAACAAATAATTTATTTGAAAAAAACTGACTTCAACCCTTTGAACATTCGAACACTGCACCTGACCCAATGATAAGTTAAAGTAAGATTTAATGTGCACAGTAATAAAAACCTTTTAGAAAGCCTCTTTTCTAGCTGAATGGTCACACACTAGCCTGCCTGTAATTCAACAGTTTGAGTTCAAATCCAACACACACAGTTGGAGTGGAGGCAAAGTGGTTAGCGCATATGCTCTAACATGAGGATTAAATTGCATGTCACATTGTCCTAAAACATTTAGTTTTATTTTCCATGAAAATGCATTGGCTTCAGTGATTTCCGATTTTTGATCTTCAATTTCTGACCTCACTCCTATTCACAAAATGGAAAAAAAGAGCACCAAATACATTCTGCTAAATATATCCTTTTAAGCGCCTCCCAAGAAAGTCGCTCATACGCTGTACATTCAGAAAAACAACAACATAATGATTTCATTGTGATAATTTTTCACTTTACTGGCTTTCATTGTTTAACACAATTCACCCAAAGATGAAGCGTCCTCTAATGGCGAACATATTTTTTGAGGCACACTGTAAACACGTCTGGACATCTTTTGTCACACACACCCACGGAGCAGATTCATGCATCTACAAAACCATATTACACACTGTTACTCACTGCTTTTCCCCACATCACCCTTACAGAAAACACACACTCACACTCTCACACAGTGACGTGGATGGACACCCACACATCCTGGCTTGTGAGCTGGGTGTTAAATGTGGGAAACCATGATGGCAGGAGATCGCTGGCAGGAGTCGAGGACGATCCGCAGAGAGAGAACCGTGTCATATTTTCTGTACTCCAACCAGCTATTAATGCCACCTCTGACCGGTGTGGTGCAATGGGGACTAAAGTTATTATTAATATTATTTATTTTTTGCCCACTTTTTGGCCAATAATTATTATACTTTAAGCTAACTTTGGCTTTCTTCCAGTCCAAAGTAAAAAATAATAATAAGAAGAATAAAACCCTATCCAGATCAAAGCCTCTGCCAAGTGTTTGCATCAGCAGTCAATGTTAGCTGTAATCCTAATATAGTCACATACCTGCTTTACAGCAAATCAGTTACGACTATTAGGCTAATGTTACATCACCCAATAAATATTCATGAAGCAGGCTGATAGATTTACATTTACCAGCTGGCAGACAGCGTTCAAAAGTTTAGGGACGGTAAGAAATCTTTATTGTTTTTGAAAGCCTTGTCTGCTCACCAAGGTTGAGTTATACTTGATCAAATAGAGTAAAAGCCTAAACTATTGATATAATTTAAAGTAACACTTTTTTGAATTTATTTTTTTAATGTAATTTATTACTGGGATGTCGATGCTGAATTCAGCAGCTACTAATCCAGTCATTATTGTAACATGATCTATGAGAAATCATTTTAATATGCTGATTTGATGAATGCTTCTTCTTCGTATCCAACTAAGGCACATTCTAAAAACTTAGTCCTATATACATTTCTAAGTATCGCGAATTATGTAGCCAGAAGCACGCATGGCTGCGTTTAATTTTTTTAATCGAATGTTACGGGGTGGTGTGACGTTGCATCTTTATGCTCTTACCTGCTGACCGCTTACCTCCGTATGGATGGCTTCTCCACTGTTACCAGTTTGGCCAGTTAGCTTGCTTTGTATGTCGGCGGACTTGAGGAATTGACCATGATGATGGGGTTCGAGTTTGGTGAAGAACGGTTTCAGAAAGTGGGTAAGACAAAAACAGAAGCCAAAAAATAAAATAAACAAGTAAATAACAGAGTGCAAATGTGGTAAAATCTGAAAACGTGGTTAAAATCAAGCGAGGGCTTTTTTCTTTTTCTGGATTACTTTTTAAAACTGTCGGTTAGGTTTAGAAAAGTGGGTGGGCGGGTCAATCAGTGCTTTTGAAAACACTATTGGTTGGGTTTAGGGAAGGAGGAGGGTGGGTCAGTCGATCGATCAGTCAGTCAGTTATTCAGCCAGTCGACAGTGGATTTACACGAGAACAGCAGGCGCAAATGGCACTCTTGAGAGAAATTTGAGATCTAAAAAAATGTACACAGCCCCCTCTGGTGGATTCACAAAAACAAAAACTGTGAAAAAAATTTAGCTCCTGGAATGTATTTGGCGATCTGCAAAAATATATATAGCGATACGTTTTCAGAGTGAAATAGTTGTGCTGTAATTGGAAACAATAACAAAAAGCATAATATTTAGATTTTCAGTTATTTAGTCAGCATTCACTATAAATTAATATAAATTAAAGTTACTTTCACTCCAAAACCACTCAAAAATAAATGCTAAATCATTTTAAGTGTCATTAATTTAAATATAATGATATAAACACATAAGTCAAATCAATATATATTTGTTTGTTTGTTTGCTTAATGACAGTGTGAACACTAACTAAACCATTATTTTCTTGAGTGTTAGGTGAGTTAGAAGTGTGAACTCATCGACTAGAGAGAATCTGCAAACTTTGTTTCGTTATTTCTCTATGGAGAATTTCATAAAAAGATATTCATTCATTATCTTTTCGGCTTAGTCCCTTTATTAATCCGGGGTCACCACAGCGGAATGAACCGCCAACTTATCCAACATATGTTTTACGCAGCAGATGCCCTTCCAGCCACAACCTATCTCTGTGAAACATCCATACACACTCATTCACACTCATGCACTACGGACAATTTAGCCAACCCAATTCACCTGTACCACATGTCTTTTGACTGTGGGGGAAACTGGAGCACCCAGAGGAAACCCACACAAATGCAGGGAGAACATGCAAACTCCACACAGAAACGCCAACTGACTCAGTCGAGGCTCGAACATATATATTTATAATTTTTTTTTTTTTTTTTTAAGGTTTACAATGTTAATCCTATTGAAGCACTTGATTGGTAAACAACGCTACAAAAAGTTTCTTATATCTATTAAACAGAGAAAATATTACTTTACAAACTGTATTGCACATAAATTATAAATCGTTGTATAGAACCCAATAATATAAGTTAAATCAGTACAAAAACTGAATACATATATAGTACTTTGAATATATGAGTATCCCCATTATGATTTTTTTAACCATTTCTCAGTAAATATAGCCAATATATTTTGGTGCATTAGAACAAACAGATATATTTATTTAAATAATACTTGTGTCACCAAACATTGTTAGAAATGGAAAGATAATACAAATAAATTAAATAGTAATCAAAACTACAACATTTCAATTAAGTTTACAACCCAGGCTCATTTTGAAAACGTACCCCTATATACATTTCTGGAGAGTGCCAAATATGTCCCAGGAGGTAAATTTTTTTGCAGTTTTTACCAGAGGCCATTGTGTATGATTTTTCAGATCTTACATTTCTCTTGTTACTGCCATTTGCACCTGCTGTTCTCTCGCAAATCCATCAGAGGCCACTGTCAACTGACTGGCTGAATAACTGACTGACTGATCGATTGACTGACCCACCCTCCTTCTTCCCTAAACCCAACTGACAACTGTTTTAAAAAATAACCCAGAAAAAGAAAAGCCCTCACATGATTTTTTTACTAAGTTTTCAGATTTCACCACATTTTTGCCCTGTTATTTACTTGATTATTATTATTTTTTGTTTCTGTCAATTTCTATTATCCGCTTTCTGGAACCGTACTTCGTTGGACTCTAACTCCATTGTTGTGGTTAACTTCTCTCTGCATCTCAAGTCTGCTGAAGTACATAGCGAGCTAACTGGCCAAACTGGTAGCAGCGGGAAAGCCATCCATACAGAAGTCAGCAGTCAGCTGGTAAGCATGAAAAGGAACAGCATCATACTGCCCCGTATCATTCAATTTAAAGACGGAACGTACTTCAGGCTACATAATTTGCTATCTCCAGAAATGTACATAGGGGTACATTTTCAAAATTAAATTTGATATATTTTTTGTTTCTCTTAGTCAATTTTATTTAATATTTTTCCATTACATAAAAATTTGGCCTAATTTTTGGACAATTATCGTAAGTTGATTTTTTCAGATTAGCTCCAGATTTGGTTTCAATACTGACTAAACTAATGTACATACAAAAAATATAATATTGTAAAGCATCCTTTACAGAAAATAAAAGATTTATATGTTGACTCATATATGCTGAGCACTTTAAGCAATGCTATTACCATGCTTTACCAGTTGAGTTATTGTACAGCGTAATACAATATGCAATGTGATTTTTTTTCATGTCAACTTGCTCATAATTTTCCTGGTAAAGTGTAACCTGCCGCAACAGTAACTTGCGGGTGGCCTTGCTGCATCCTGTAATCTCAGAACTGAAAAGTCACCAGAACAGATCTCAGAATCAGTGATTCATCTTTGCTTAGCTCAGGATATGTTTTTTTATGCTTAAAGTGTTCATTCACGCTCTCTTTCCCTCACACATACACACCACACACACACACATACGCACGCACACACACACACACAC
>CAIGQZ010001278.1:1537550-1549407 GCA_903798205.1 Danio tinwini | reverse complement strand
GAGAGAGAGAGAGAGAGAGAGAGAGAGAGAGAGAGAGAGAGAGAGAGTGGTGCCCCTGGCCCTGACTGCTGCAGCCAGCATCCTGCCACCATAAAAGAGCCATTACTGTAAACAGACACTGGATGTGCCCTCTTACCAGTGAAAAGAGCCTCTGCCCAGTTGCTCATTGCCAAGTACAGGTAAGGCCTGCATGCGAAGCTCTGAATATGCAGCTCCTCTGAGACCTGTTGTTCATCAAAGTGCTTTTCTGCCAGATGAAATGCTGTCACAATTCACTTCGACTGTATTTATGCTAAGGCCTAATGCACCGATCATATATTTTGACATCTATGCGATTTCATTTCCTGACTGTGTACGTTCACTTAAGACATAACCGACTGTTTTTGCATTAATATCCTGGCAAGAAGCACTAGGCTGACAACAGCACTATAAAGTGCCATTAGTTAGCTTCTTTGTTATAATACCTGCAAGTGTTTAACATGAACGCTACCAAAAAAATGAAATTATATAGCACATTTTGTTATTAGAAATAACATTAGATGTCAACAAAAGCATTACATACATACAGGAATAAATAAATAAATACAAAGTAAACCTCCAGCTATGCTAGCATATACAGTAGCATTATTCGTTGTGGTAGCAACACAGTGTTTAACATAAATGTAATTGTTATCTTTAGAAATAGCATAAAATGTCATCACCATCACTACAGCGCAAAGAAACTGTAACCAGGAATGTGACGCTGACAACAGGGTGTGGATCCAAAAACATACATTTTTAGAAGCACTACTTCCTGTTTGACATAACATCTTAAAATATTTCATTATTTATTTCAGCACTTTTTTTTTTGTTCTAAGATATATCACAAAATGCTGTAAATTACGCTATGCTAAACAACTAAACAGTAAAATAGTATCTCAAATTAATACAGCTCTCTAATTGACAGCATTTCTCAAGTGATAAGGGCGTAAAGGCATGTACTTGCAATGGAATGAATTCCCATTAGGCTTCAAGTCATAACCACAAACCAAATATACAGTATGTCCTGCAAACAAACAAAAAATAAATAAATAACGGTTAAAATAAAATAAAGATAATTATCAGATTAGTGTTAACATAAGACCAAATATCAGATAGATTGTGTGGTATAAATGTTACAATACAACAGCCTCACATAGCCCGTCAGAAATCATTCTGATGTGCTTCAATCGCAATGCATTTTTTCCAGGATATTTTGATTGATATAAAGAAATAATAAATAATAACTTTTGGCTCACACTTTATTGTTGTCACGTTCTCACTATAAAGAGATGCACTGGATCGCAGGAGTACATACATGTATTTATTTACAAAACACTCACTGGAGACACTGAAACATCGACGCATAAGAATCATCACCCTTGGGGGTGATGACAAATCATGACACTTGTCACAACGGACAAGGAAAAAACTTAACACAGGGACTAAAGCCCTGATCACTCTGTGAGATTTCAGCGCGATTTTGTCATCTGAGACAAATTTGGGAAATCCTATAAGATTCCTGAAATCCTGGGTTTAAATCTGTGATCTTTGATCGTTGGTTTGACATGTTCACAGACAGCCGCTTTGTGCCCGTTGCAATCAGATTTTCAGAACACACCAAAACACTGGACATGTGACAATTTTAATGTACAATTCTATTAACAAACTATTAAGACTTTTAGCTCAATTAACTACTTATTAGCTTCTTATTAATTCAATTCAATTCATGTTTATTTCTATAGCTCTTTTACAATGTAGATTGTGTCAAAGTAGCTTAACATATAAGTTCTAGTAAATTGAAACTGTGTCAGTCCAGTTTTCAGAGTTAAAGTGCGGTTTAGTTCAGTTCAGTGTGGTTTAAATTTTACTGCTGAAAGTCCAAATGCTGAAGAGCAAATCTATCGATGCGCAGCTCAACAAGTCCCAAACCATGCAAGGCGACAGTGTCGAGGAACAAAACTTTAAAACACTGAAAAAAATTATGTCTCCAAAATTGTTGCAAACAATGTATATGTGCTGGATTTATACAAACAAATTACATTTGCCTGTAGTAACTTCAACTTAATTTGTTTGTTTAAATTCAGCCCAAATAAATTGTTTACAACCACTTAACTTATACAATTTTTGTCAATCCAAGGAATCATCTTTATATCTTTTTTTTGTGTATTATTTTATATTTATTTATTAAGTCCTATATTCTATGTTTTTACTATTAACAGCTAGTAAGGAAGTAGTTACTGTAGGTTTCAGTATTGGATTCAGGATTAAGGATGTAAAATAATAATAAACATTTAATAAACAGTTCATATCTTAATAATAGGCAGGTAATAAGCCAGCAGTATATGGTGTGAACTGTTAATTTAAAGTGTTGTTACCAACTTTTGTAATATCACAAATGGCTTTAAAGTCCCCTTAGATGGATTTCATAACTCCTAAAGTATTTATTATAGAAGAGGAAAAAACTGACCTCAAAACTTCTGAGAAGTATCACATTTAGAACCACATTTGAAACTGCCCCAAATGTGATGCATAAAAGATTTCAAATAATTTAATAAATGAAATAAATGACTTAAACACAGCTTGTCACAATTGCAGAATATTCATGAACACAGGACTGAATGTATTCAAATCCAGCGATAAAACCTCTGAGAACTTCAAACTTCACCTTGATGTCACAGGGTTTGAAAAAAAATGACCAGTTTTAGCATCTTTGTTTAGTATAAAGCACACACTTTAACATTCGTCTAATGCTGGCAGGCTTGTTGAATAGTGCACCTGTGTCTATAATCCATACCTACCCCAGCTGTCTCGCCCCAATCCAGGTGTGTCTGTTTCACTGGATGCTACTATTAGCATTGCTAATGATCCAAATCTCCATACTTCTCTATATAATTAGCGGTAAAGATGACAAGCGATGATAAAAAAAAAAAAAAAAAACTGGGCTTTACTTTAGAGTACTGATCAGCTGCATGAGGAGAAAATAGAGACATATGCAACAACCAAGCAAATGGAGAACAGAAACCTTTCTTTTCATTTGTCATATTAGTAGCCAGTGACCACAAGCAACTCAGGACATTTTTCAAATGGGAAGACAATAAATCTGACACTAATAACGACAATGTGAAAAGCCAAGCCTCATTGAAGTGTAGATTATTTTTCTATTAATTGTATTCAGTGCTCTCCAAAAAAAATGGCACTAGGCCATAAGCAGCACATTGGACTCATTTATAACTGCTTACGATGCTCTTAAGGATTTCTCATTGTTATTTAGAACAAAGGGTTTCAATCTTTTGACGCCACGGACCCAAATATGATTATTCTTGTGCAAGAGATCCACATCCTAAAATTTTAAAAGGCTTCTATACGTTTTCAAATATAACGTTTCAATTGCAACCCATGAGACGCCAATATTTCATAGAACTAGTAGCTTGTATGTGAGGCACTGTACCAAATTAGCAACAAACAAGTGTACTATGTTTGTGTACAAGTGTATTAAAAAGCCACCATATGGATTTATGTGAGGTAAATGTTAAAAAATGTTATCATGCACTCTGGTTAAATGAATTTCAGATAATAACACAGAACTGTGCCGAAGTAAATATTTGTTAACTAAACTAAATGAAAAATGAATAAATAAAACAGGGCAGCACAGTGGCGCAGTGGGTAGCACAATCGCCTCACAGCAAGAAGGTCGCTGGTTCGAGATCTGGCTGGGACAGTTGGCATTTCTGTGTGGAGTTTGCATGTTTGCGTGAGTTTCCTCTGGGTGCTCCAATTTCCCCCACAGTCCAAAGACATGCGGTACAGGTGAATTGGATACGCTAAATTGGCTGTAGTGTATGTCAGTGTGAGCAAGAGTGTGTGGGTGTTTCCCAGTGTTGGTTTACGGCTGGAAGGGCATCCACTGTGTAAAACATATGCTGGATAAGTTGGTGGTTCATTCTGCTGTGGTGACCCCTGATTAATAAAGGGACTAAGCCGAAAAGAAAATGAATGAATGATAAATAAAACTAATATAATTAGAATATGTATTATTCAAATTTGAGATTTTCTTGAAAATACTTTACTTTGCTTTCCAAATGACACATTTAATATAATGTTGAATTTCTTAATGTGCTTTGTTTCTACATTAAATAGCTTTTAGTGTGTCATGCATGTTTATGTACTAAAACTCATAGATACACTCGCCGGCCACTTTATTAGGTACACTAGTACTAGTTTGGACCCTTTTTACCTTCAGAACTGCGTTAATCCTTTGTGGCATAGATTCAACAAGGTACTGGAAATAAAATGTTGGTCCATACTGACAAAATAGCATCACGCAGTTGCTGCAGATTTGTCGGCTACATCCATGATGCGAATCTCTCGTTCCACCACATCCCAAAGGTGCTCTATTGGATTGAGTTCTGGTGACTGTGGAGGCCATTTGAGTACAGTGAACTCATTGTTATGTAGAAACCAGTCTGAGATGATTCACGCTTTATGACATGACGCGTTATCCTACTGGAAGTAGACATCAGAAGATGGGTACACTGGTCATAAAGGGATGGACATGGTCAGCAACAATACTCAGGTAGGCTGTGGTGTTTACACAATGCTCAGTTGGTACTAATAGGCCCAAAGTGTGCCCATGTGATTATCAGGTGTACCTAATAAATTGGCCAGTGAGTGTATGCGTAACATATTATATGAAAATATTTGATTTGCATTAAATTATTACGCCTTTTTTCTGCAAACTACTGTATTATACTGCTAATATTTAGTTTGAAACAGTTTTGTGTGTTTATGTTAATCAATTATTTAGTTTGTTTGATTTTAACTTAATTTATAATCAAAGGAAAGTAGAGAGAGACACAGAGAGACAGAATGGGCAAGTTCAAAATAAGGTTGTGTTATGATTTAAGGATTTTTTTCTTGTTCTTTGTGAGGGAAGTGAAATTTAATTTAAAAAATAAATGAAATGATAATTAAATTTATGCTCACCATTGTATCATTTATTTATGCATGTATGTATGCATGCATCTATTTTATTATGTATTTATTTATGCATGCATGCATGCATGTATGTATGTTTTTGTTTATTCACTTATTTGTTTATTCACTCTTTTTTCCATTTATGTATTTATTTGTTTTTTACACTGTTTCATAAACTTTTCCATAGAGCCCCAAGCCCTCCCTTTGCAGCCCCCTTAGGGGCCCCTCTAGACCTCAGCATAAAAACCCTAATTTAGAAACACTTTTTCCCCTATTACATTTTATGTGATCGATGTTAAAACTGGATCCCCTGATAAAGTTGGCGGCTGCTGTGTGGTGCGTGTGCGTTTGACTCCCCGCGCTGTGTTTCGGGCTCTAGGGCAGCCCGGTCTCTGGGGTTTCTAAATGTCAACGACCTGAGGGCCTGACTCTCTTTCTAGCATCCCTAACACACACATCAGTCAGCCTCTGATTCTGCTCTCTGCCTGATAACACTCGCTCATTCATCATGCTAATGAATCAAGCAAATTCATCATTATCTCATTCGCTACTTTCAGCAGTCAATGTACACATTCGCTGTCTCTGAAGACACCAGGCCGCTTCGACTCGTCTGTGTTCTCTTTCCTCGTAGCGGAAGCGCTGGAGGTGTAAGATGAGAGAGGTGTGTTTGTGTTGTTGTAGCATGAGGAAAGGGTTCAGTCTATGAGTGTTTATATGCATACCCTTAACCCGATATTGCTTAATACACTGTACAAAAAAAAAAAAACGCTGGCTTCCACACAATTCCTTTACGTTGTCCCAAAACAAATCTATTAAGTTAACTTAATTGTTCTTTACACATTTAAGTAGACTGAACATAAAACAATTAAGTGGTTCCAAAAAACACTCAAAAATTGTGTTTAATTCAGTTTATTTTAAATACCTATTTCTTGTAAAAAAATGCTGGGTTGTACACAATTCCTTTATGTTGTCCCAACACAGATTGATTATTTTAACTTAATAGTTTTTACAAATTTAAGAGGATTGAACATAAAACAATTAAGTTGTCCCAAAAAACTCAAGAGTTGTGTTGATTTAGCTTCATTTAAATAAGTAGTCTGAAAAGCAGCAAAAAAATAATTTTAAGTGTATAAGCTGACAATGCAAGTGGTCATGTAAATACATATTCATTTTTTGGGAGAAAGATCATTAATGACTTCAGCACAAACCGATTGTCACAGCTAGATTTTGGAACCTTACAACAATTGCTACCAAATTGCTTCTATTGGTTTACTGAAGTCCTTACACTTGATTTACGCACATTCAGATGGAGAAAACATTTAGCAAAAAGGGAGGAAAATATATATTCCACAAACTCAGATTCTTTCTTGACCCATTATAAGAAAGCATTCTCAAGTCATACAGCACAAGTGCTACAATCAATGTGCTCCATCTTGACAGGATCATATGTTTCCTGACATGTAATACTCTACTTCAGTTTATAATTATTCATTTAACATGACAATAAACTTAACAAATGAAATATAGACATTACATACATATCATTAAAGGATTAGTTCACCCAAAAATGTCAATTTTCTTATTAATTACTCACCTTCATGTCGTTTCAATCCCCTGAGACCATTGTTCACTATCAGAACCCAAATTAAGATATATTAGATGAAATCCTAGAGCTCTCTCATCCTCCCTAGACAGCAATGGTCCAGAAAAAAAAACAATGTCAAAACATCCCATTTGACTTCAGTGGTTCAAGTAAAATCATGCAATGCTCTATTAACAGTTTTTTTTGCACCAAAAAACTGTAAAACCATTTTTGTTCACCCACTCCATTCAACATCATTTTTTGAGTGTGTTCTTGGAGTTTTGTATGCTTACAGTTGAACCACCCAGGTCACATTAAATGTGTTGACCTTTTCTGGAATTTGAACATTTCAGGACTGTTGCTGTCTATAAAGGATTGGAGAGCTCACGGCTTTTATCTAAAAAACTATTTTTTCTTCATTTGTTTTCCCAAGATAAACAACATTTTCGAAAAATTAGAATGACATGAGCATGAGAAATTAATAACAGAATGTACCCTTTCACAAAACTGTTATGATGTGTTTAACAGTCATCAGCATCTTAAATCCTTAAACGTTTTTAATATTTTGACAATAAAAAAACAAATGAGCATTTATATATGAAGAGTTTAGATGCAAAAACCTCTAAAAGCCATTTGATATTTTCTTCTAAAATTAGCATTTTTATCCAACTCTTGTGTGTTGGCTCAGTAATTTTAAATGTATAGTGACGATTAAGTTCTTTTCATAGCCTTTCAAGTGAAATAAAGGAACATAAACATAAGAGGTTGAGAAAAATTCTCATTTTAGGAGAACATTTCAGACAGCATTTAGAGGTTTTTGCATCAAATTACAAAAATAAATTACCGCTTATAGGAGACATTTCTAATGCAGGAGAGTAAATTTGACATTGTTCTCTCTTCTGGCTGCCGCTATCAGTCTAACACATTTATTTTTACTTTTTCTGAAAGCTTTGATAACACCATCATCGAGTTTTTCATTTATTATTTCAGTAAATAGTATTGTAAAAAAGAAAATTGGCAATGCGCATAAAAAAACAGTTGATGGAAAGGCCATGACGCAAACAAATTTTGAAAATGCGCATAAAAACATATGGGCATAACTAAGTAGCATAAACATTTTATTCAATAAGAAAACTACGATGGAAGCACTTTTACAAAACAAATTCCAGTATGTGCATTAAAACAAGTCACGTGATTTTGTTAAAAGAGATCACGCGATGGTAAAAATGTGTGAGGCTGAGCACATTTTAAAACATCTGAAATGCTGTTTTGGTAAAACGCCTTAACCATTTCTGTATTAGTGTTATTATACACCACCACAAGTTCACTGCATGTCGGCATCATCTTCTAAGGTGCAAGTTGTTTATTAAATAAAGAAAAGAATCACGCAGCTTCTCCTACTGCAGCAAATTCTGTTTTAACTGTTGATATTTGGCGCTGGTTAATCAGGATGTGACGATTTTGTTCTCTTTGACTCATTGGTAGGAAACGCCAGTTTTACGTATAAATTTCAGTTTTACGTATAAAGTAAATTCAGATTTTTGGATGGAAACATAGCTCATGATGACTTTCGCTGCTGAGAAACCTGGAAATGTGAATTTTCTGGGTAAACTAACACTTTAAGTTTTGACATAACTACCGAGAAATAAACTGATTTATTAATAAGGTCTTGCAAAGACTTACTTTTGCTCACATAACTGATTTATTGGTTCTCATGTGGCTGCACGTGGCAGTGTGTAGCACATTCGCCTCACAGCAAGAAGGTCGCTGATTGGGGCCTTGGTCAGTTGGAGTTTCTGTGTGGAGTTTGCATGATCTCCCCGTGTTCGCTTGGGTTTTCTCCGGGTGCTCCGGTTTCCCCCACAAGTCCAAAAACATGTGGTATAGGTGAATTGGGTAGGCTAAAATTGTCCGTAGTGTATGTGTGTGAATGGGTCTGTGTAGATGTTTCCCAGTAATGGGTGGCGTCTGGAAGGGCATCTGCTGCATAAAACATGTGCTGGATAAGTTGCCGGTTCATTCTGTGGTTCATGTGGCGACCCCAGATTAATAAAGGGACTAAGCCGAAAAGAAAATGAATGAATGAATGAATGAATGGTTCTCATGTAAAGTGAGATAACAGGTAATTTCAAGAAGCTATCAGGAGTATCAATGTTCATATAAACCTGTTCTACATGTCAGTCTTTTTTCAGCCTCTGGGAGTTGATACCAATCGGCCCCCACCTGCTAAACTTACTGACGTGCCTCCGCTTTGCCTTCTGCTCAGCTTGACTAACATAAATATGTAATTGGAGCACAAACAACGATGAGTGTGTGGGTATGAATGTGTGTGATGGGGGGAGGGTGTGTGTGTAAGTGAAAATGTGCTTTAAATGCTGTAAGCCCTCACTCCCTTGCCACCTTGCCTAACAGTCTTGTGTCAAGCGCATTGGGAGCGTTGTAAAGATCAGGAGTGTGACAGTGAGACACACATGCACACACACATGCAGCGCAGAGGCAGAAGAGCAGCGTGAGGGTCTATAAAGCAGCGCAGTGACGCGAGTAGGCAGATGAGAAGAGATCGGAAACGTAAAACAGCATGAGGACTCGGCTGGTGACGACATCCTGGCGGAGGTTAAACAGGCCCCGATTACCTTGATTTATAATCCTCCTAGTGTGTTAGAGAGAGAGAGAGAGAAAAGAAAGAGTGAATGGGTCAGTAGCAAATGAGAATTTGTTTGAGATGATGGAAAGGAGAAATCTTTAAAAATCAGATTAAAATTAAAGCAATTACTGTTGTTTATGATTTTCTAGGGGTCAAACAGGTTTACAGGGATGGTTCATCCAAAAATGAAAATGTCACATCATTTACTCACCCTCAAATAGTAGCTAAATGTGTATGATTAAAATAAAGAAAGGTGTAATCATTGACTACCATAGTAAGAAAAAAGTACAATGTAAATGATAAACTCCAGATTGAAAAGTGTAATACTGGATAAATGGCAATATTCATTTATTCATTCATTCATTCATTTTCTTTTCGGCTTAGTCCCTTTAGTAATCAGGGGTTGCCACAGCGGAATGAACCGCCAACTTATCCAGCATATGTTTTATGCAGCGGATGCCCTTCCAGCTGCAACCCAACACTGGGAAACACCCATACACTCCTGCATTCACACACATACACTACGGCCAATTTGGCTTATTCAATTCACCAATAGTGCATGTCTTTGGACTTGTAAGGGACCTCAGTTTAACGTTTCATGCAAAAGACAGTATAGAGTCTGTGCCACTATACTGGGGCAATAGGACCCACACAGACCACAGGCTGCCCCCTGCTGGCCTCACTAACACCACTTCCAACAGCAACATACATTTAGCAGCCACTTTATTAGGCACATCTAGCTAGTACAGTGTTGGACCCCCTTTTGCCTTAATCCGTTGAGGCATAGATTCTGAAGGTACTGAAAAGATTCCTCAGGGATTTTAGTTCTAATTGACATGATAGCATCACGCAGTTGCTGCAAATTTGTCGGCTGCACATTCATGATGATAATCTCTCGTTCTATTATTAAGTTCTGGTGACTGTGGAGGCCATTTGAGCACAGTGTCATGTTCAACAAACTAGTAATAGATGATTCGAGCTTTATGACATGGCACGTTATCCTGCTGGAAGTAGCCATCAGAAGATGGGTGTACTGTGGTCTTAAAAGGACAGGGTCCGAAACAATACTCAGATAGGCTGTGGTATTGACATGATGCTCAATTGGTACTCATGGGCCCAAAGTGTGCAAAGAATATATCCCTCACACCATTACACCATTACCACCAGCCTGAACCATTGATACAAGACAGGAGGGATCCATGCTTTCATGTTGTTAATGCCAAATTCTGACCCTACCATCTGAATGTCACAGCAGAAATCAAGACTCATCAGACCAGGCAACATTTTTCCAATCTTCTATTGTCCAATTTTGGTGAGCCTGTGCAAATTGCAGCCTCAGTTTTCTTGTTCTTAGCTGACAGAAGTGGCACCCGGTGTGGTCTTCTGCTGCTGTAGCCCATCTGCCTCAAGGTTGGAAGTGTTGTGGGTTCAGAGATGCTCTTCTGCATACCTCAGTTGTAATGAGTGGTTAATTGAGCTACTGTTGACTTTCTATCAGCTCAAACATGTCTGGCCATTCTCCTCTGACAACTGCGCCCACAGAAGTGCCGCTCACTGGATATTTTCTTTTTCAGACCATTCTCTGTAAACCCTAGAAATGGTTGTGTGTAAATATCCCAGTAGATCAACAGTTTCTGAAATACTCAGATCATATGTTCAAAGTCACTTAAAATCACCTTTCTTTCCCATTCTCATGCTCGGTTTGAACTGCAGCAGATTGTCTTGACCATGTCTACATGCCTAAATGCATTGAGTTGCTGCCATGTGATTGCCTGATTAGAAATTTGCGATAACGAGCAGTTGGACAGGTGTACCTAATAAAGTGGCCAGTGAGTGTAGTGTCCCCCATGTGGACTCCCATCCAGGTACTGACCAGGCTCAGCCCTGCAACCAGCTACAGTGAGTAATCGGTCTTGGATTGCAGTGTGATATGGCTGTGTAATATGTTTTTGTGTGTGTGAAAACGGACATACATGATATATTGGGATCACCATTATGGATGCCCTTGGTGTCATTTCTAATGAATTTAACAAATTTAAATAAAAGCATTAATACAATTACATTTAAATAATGTTTCAGTATAATGTACGTATTTTTATATATTTTACTTAGAAACACTTACATCAAAATAATTTATTTATAATTTTTTTTTAAAGATTACTATGATTTTTTTCTACTTGATTACTAGAGGCAACTTTGTCAGTAACATTTTGTTTTGGCATTCTTATTTAGACATAATGCAGACTATACAATATATAGCAGTTAATGTGAGCAATACGAGTATTAGTAGATTGTTAGGTTAGTACTAGGGCATCAGCATGAACACACAAAAAATCCAAAAAATAAATAAGTAAAATGACAATAATGTGAGAGAGAGAGAGAGGGAGAGAGAGAGAGAAAAAATTACAGTCTTGACATGAAACATAAGAAGTGTGGACAGAATGAGTGTTGGACAGAGGGAGATTGAGCGAAATGAAGAGTGGTGGTTTGTCTCAGTGTTGAATCTGTTAGAGCAGTGGCGTCCACTGAAGTGCCTGAGGGAGTTCAGTCCTTCTACTCTCTCTTTCTCTCTCTCCTTCTTTCTTTCTTTCTCTCTCTCTCTCTCTCTCTCTCTCTCTCTCTCTCTCTCTCTCTCT
>CAIGQZ010001278.1:1515009-1527088 GCA_903798205.1 Danio tinwini | reverse complement strand
ATAATAATAATAATAATAATAATAATAATAATAATAATAATAATAATTTTGGCAATATTATTCACCATCAGGTTTTTGCTAAGGATCATAGCAGCTCAGATATTTTGCTTAAGATATTATTTATATTTCACATAAGAAAAAAAAGGAAATGGGTAACACTTTACAAATACACACTATCATCAAATAGTAACTTCTTTATTTGTTAATCATTCACTCTACATTAATAGACAGTAGTAAGCAGTTTATAATTGCAAAAACAAATGCTCTACTCTTAACCTTAATAATGGTACTTTTATACTTTGTTGCGGATTCATTTTTCATGACAAAGTATTGCATTATTTGCAAATCATTTGTATTTAAGAGTAGTTGGGGGGAGGGTTAAAATAATTCAGAATGAGTTGGTAAAAATTTTATAAACTATTCAAATCAACATTTATATATTTTATTATTCAGGCATATAACAATAGTTAATTGTTTCTGTTAATAAATGCCTTTTTAGCTCAACTTCATGCAGTTTTGTGACCTAATCTAAAGTGAGGACTATTTATGCTTTGTAAATCGCTTATAAATGACAATTAAAGGCTCAGTATCAAATTAACAATAATCCTTTCAATCTAAAAAGTAAAATTACTGTAAAGTTTAAACATTGCTGAATAACAGGAGTGTCAAAATACAACATAAAATTGGATAAAACAACAACAATATATTAGTTTAACAATATAGTATAATACATTTTAATGTTATTTAGTGATGTTTAAACTGTACAATAATTTTATTTTACATAAGATTGCAAAGATTTATTTTAGATTTGATAGTTTCATTTGTGTATCTCCAAATGAATAGAAATTAAGAGTCATTTATTTTCTTGTGTTTCTTATTTAGAATATAACTGAGCCTTTAATTGTCATTTATAAGGGATTTATAAAGCATAAATAGTCCTCACTTTAGATTAGGTCACAAAACTGGATGAAGTTGAGTTAATAAAGCATTTATTAACATACAAATTAACTATTAGTATATGCCTAAATAATAGGAATTATAAATTTTAATTTGAATAGTTTATTAATCATTTACTTACGCATTCTGAATCATCTTTAAAAACTAGCAACTTTACTCAAATAACTGGTTTGTAAATGATGCAATACATAATTTAGCCATGAAAAAAATAATAATTAAAGTATGAAGTCAAGAGTAGAGCATTTGTATCTACAGTGATAAGCTGCTTACTAACATCTGTGAGTTAATGCTTAACAGATAATGAATTAACTATTTGCTAATGCTTAATAAATGATTTATAGTGTGTAGTTATAAAGTGTTACAAAAAAATCTACTTAAAGAATGACATGATAGTGAGTGATTGAAATTACCCAACAGGGTTTTTATATGCATCTATGATTTCAACGGTGTCGACATTTACAATTAAGTCAGTGATTGTAGCAACAGAAGTTGTAATAGTGGTAATATAGTAACAGCAATATTTTCAGTTTAAAACATCAGTGATGAATTGATATAGCTGTTGATGTAATATTTAGGCTGTAATATTCGAGCCAGTACAAATATAAGAGATGTTGTGGATCAATAAACCTGCACTGTGCGTCAAGCGTTATACAGTCCATGATAATAAACATCCAGCATAATATACATATTTCTCAAAAGTATATAAAAGCCATATATTGCGAGAGAACAACAGAGTCCCCATTGTTTGTAAATGAAGTGCTTCTTGCTCGTCTCTGTAATCTTCAACAGGCCTTAAGAGAAAACAAGAGCAATGATTCAGCTGCATTTACTAGCAAAAAAATGCCACTGAAATATAACATCAAAACAGCAATTTTACACTTAAATTAATCAGTTTTTCTCTGTATCAAACCAGCAGTGTGTTCAATTTGCAAATCTCTCCCTTCCCTGGTCTCTCTCTGCCAGGCGCGTGTGGAGGTAGAGGGAAAAAAAATGCGAGCAGAACCGCAGAACAGTTAATAGTAGCACTGCAATAACAATAAAATGTCATCAATCTGCGGTGCCTCCTGCTTCTGTCACACCAAGTTTGTACAGATTAATGATATTAGGCCCGAGTCGCAGGCAGCGGTCTTAAAGGCACAGCAACCCATGCAAACAAACAATGCCAACAGAGAGGGAGGGAGGGACAGATGAAAGGAGGTAGAGAGAGATGGCATAGTACTTGCCAGTCACTGGGCTGTAAGCAGATGGCATGATGGAGGAGAGAGAGAGAGAGAAAGAAGGGAAGAGTAAGGGGCTGAAGCCATCGGATGGACTGATGTTGGAGAAGGGAGGAGGGGAAAGGAAAAAACAGCCGACAGATGACTGTTCAATTAAAAAGGGCACTTCAGGGTGGAGAGAGGCAAAAGAAAAGGGAATGAGAGAGAGCAAAACAGAGCAAGGGAAGAGGAGGAGGGAAGAGGGAGAACGAGAAGGGAAGACACTTGAGGATTGTGTGGAACAGATTACTGGAAGCATGTGGACAAAACACACTACGCCGTCGTATCCAGAGATTTTCACAACTCACGGGCAATCACACAAACACACACGACGCGTAAATGTGCATATGCGAGGCTCCGGCTAAGGTGTTTGCGGCTGCACTGTTTGTGTTTTCATCCATCTGTGTGCCTGGTGGTGACATATCAGCCAAGTGCCTCAATCAATGACACACTCTGGGGGTACTGAGAGCCCGCCCCATCAGCTTTTAACCCCTTGCGAGTAGCGGATCCGGTTTCAGACTCCCAGTGGTACTGATGCCAGCCACCGTCATCATCGCCACAAAATCTGCTCTGGGGCAGAAGGTGAAACGGAGCCCGCACCTCCAGAGTTCCCATCAGATGTCTGGAAGAAGATCCATTACACTGCCTGCTGCGACACAAGAGTGACTGAGGCAACGAGGTCTCGTTTAGCATTACCTTTGAAAGCGGGGGTCAGCTATGTCCTACAAACTATGACATCCAATTGTGTGTGTTTGAATGTGGATCTGGCAGGATTAAGCCAGGCCTAACCTATAGTAGCAGGTAGTTAGTCCAAGGCAGATGTGCAGTAACCAAGCTAAATGACTTGACTCGAGTTGCAAATTCAAGGCTGTTTGACTTAATAAATAAAGATAAAGACTTTGATTTAAATCATCAATCGAGAATTGAACTGCATGAATCAACAATGATTTTATAACAAATTAATTTGCAATTCTTTAGGTAGCTTTTTGCAATTATGGAAGACAATGGAACTTAGGGCTGTGCAATGGTTTGAAATGAAAATGAAATCATGGTTCAGCAAAAGCTGTGATTTTCATGCACATCTTGTCAGGGAAATATGGATCTGTGAGGTCAGTAGTAAATCTCCTCCAAAGGCCAGAAAATGTGAAATATGCTTTAAATAAGAGATACAGAACATCAAAGAGAGCAGACGATTTAACTGCTTTTAATGATTCAATGTGACTTGTAAACAATGATTTATTTAAAATACTCAACTGAGGTTATGTGAAGTTACTATATTCAAGTGATTTTAGATTGGCAAGTCGTAGGTCAATGCGAAGTCACGTAACAGCAGTCAAATCGCAGAATGATTCTCTTTGATTTCAGAATTATGCTGATTAAGTCATCCATAATCTTTTGCATTGCTTGTCAGTAAACTATGGCTCTGTGTATTAAACACTGCTCCAACTAAAAGCAGCAGCTGGAGATAACTGAGTTTTCGATTTCGACCTTCTACAACTTCCTATCACATGTCAAACTTTGCTCATAAAGGTCAAGTGTCCCGCTGAGTTTAACTCCAACCAGCTCTAACAAACTAGTCTGGATTGTTTCAAACTATATATATATATATATAGTTGTATATATATGTACATATATATAGTATATATATGCCTTCAGAACTGCCTTAATCCTTCGTGGCATATATTCAACAAGGTAATGGAAAATTCTGAAGAGATTTTAGTGCATATATACTGACATAATAGCATCATGCAGTTGCTGATTTTTCGGCTGCACATCCATGATGCAAAGCTCCCATTCCACCACATTTCAAAGGTGCCCTATTGGATTCAGCTCTGGTGACTGTGGGGGTCATTTGAGTATTGTTAACTTCTTGTCAAGTTCAAAAACCAGTCTGAGATGATTCAAACTTTATGACATGGCGCGTTATCCTGCTGGAAGTAGCCATCAGAAGATAGGTACACTGTAGTTATGAAGGGACATGGTCAGCAACAATACTCAGGTAGGCTGTGACGTTGACACAATGCTCAATTGGTACTTATGGGCCCAAAGTGTGCCAAGAAAATATCCCCCACACCATTACACCACCACCACCACCACCAGCCATACCATTGCTACAAGGCAGGATGCATCCATGCTTTCATGATGCTGACGTCAGATTCTAACCCTACCATCCAAATGTCACAGCAGAAATTGAGACTCGTCAGACCAGGCAGCGTTTTTCCAATTTTTGTGAGCCTGTGCCAATTGTAGCCTCAGTTTCCTGTTCTTAGCTGACAGGAGGCACCCGGTGTGGTCTTCTGCTGCTGTAGCCCATCCACTTCAAGGTTTAACGTGTTGTGTGTTCAGAGATGCTCTTCTGCATACCTCAGTTGTACCGAGTGTTTATTTGCATTGAGTTGCTGCCAAGTGATTGGCTGATTAGAAATTTGCATTAACAAGGAGTTGGACAGGTGTACTTAATAAAGTAGCCGTAAGTGTATATATATATATATATATATACAGTCTTAAGTATACACTTTTATCACACTATCAAAAATGGTCAAAAATGGTCTGCCTAACACAATGTTGAACTGTGCAAATGTTCCAATACTAAGATAATAAGGATTTTCTTTCCTAGAGCATACTCACACGAGGCACGATTTGCCTTGAACTGAGCCCAGGCGCGACTGATCCCCCTCCCCACTCACGCACGCACTCACTTTGCATGTTTACTTTCCAAGCCTGAACGCACTAACTTCATCAATACGACTGTTTAGATAAAAACATGAAGAAGCGTTCTCAGTACAATGGAGATTGCTTTAATTTTATTATTGTGTATTATTTTGAGTCGTTTGGGACACTAACATACAGTTGAATATTTTGCTGATGAACAAATGAACCACATTTGACACTCATAGATTTTTATCAAAACCTTTGTGCTGCAAGTATTAGGAGGTTTGCTGAAGGTGGAAGCTGAAGTGCAGCAAGAGGGTTTGCATCTTTGATAAACTATGACAGATCCCATTCATTAACAAGTAAAAATAAGTTATAAATTCATATGAAACAGCCCCTTAAAAGTGACATTGCATCTTCAGTTTCCTGCTAGGGCATGATTTGCACTCACAGTGCATGTGTACTGCACCCAAACCCAACTAAACCACGTTCTGGTCAAGCTCGTTCAACTGGGCCAGGGCACGGTATATGTAGCATACACAACTCACTCAATGAACCAGTATTTGGGGGTCAACCATGCTTGGGCATGATTCTGATAGCCAAGTATGTGTATTCCCTTAACTGCAGCTCAAATCTGTCATTGTTGTGTTTATGTTACAGAGAGAAAAGCATGCAGCTCAAATTCATCTAAATGGCACTTTTAGCAGTGTGGACAGCATCTAGATGTTCATTAAAAGCACATCACTGTGAGTATATCAGGGCATTGAATGGCGTTCAGTTTCTTATCTCTTACATGTGTGCATAAGGTGTGTGTGAGCAGCGCAAGCAATAGGTTACTGGTTGCAGTTCACTAAATGTAAATAAATAAATAAAACTACTAATTAGATGATTATGATTAATATGTACTATTAAATAAAAATAGTTTCTGAAATATACACATAACACTGGTTGTCACCATAAAAAAATCATTAGAGTGTGAAGCTTTTACTGCCGTACAAATCATGTTGAAGGAGTTGACAGATGACATTATACCCACACACAAAAATAGATATAGTATGCCTATCAGCAGTACAAGGTTTTTAACATTGGTTAAAAACTCTATCACTTTCACTGTCTACCTATATGCTTTTGAGTATAACTCTTTAGCAAAAAAAAAAACAGAACATTGTTAGCACTATAGCATTGTTTCAATATCTCAGTAGATGTCAACATAAAACTGTTATAGTAATAGTCTAATAGTTTGTTCATTCATTCATTTTCCTTAGGCTTGGTCCCTTTATTAATCGGGGGTCGCCACAGCAGAATGAACCACCAAATTTTTTAGCATAAGTTTACACAACGAATGCCCTTTCAGCCACAACCCAGCACTGGGAAACACCCATACACTCTCGCATTTACACACATACACTACGGCCAATTTAGCTTATTCAGTTCACTTATTTCATATGCCTTTGGACTGTGGAGGAAAGCCACGCGAACACGGGGAGAACATGCAAAATCCAAACAGAAATGCCAACTGACCCAGCTGGGGCTTGAACCAGCAACTTTCTTGCTGTGAGGCGACAGGGCTAACCACTGAGCTACAGCGCTGCCCTGTAATAGTATAGTAATAATAAAAATAACTGTAGTAGTACAATAGTAGTATAGCATCTAAACTATTTTGGCCATGTTAATCATAATAATGATATTGTAAAAACCCTTGTCATTAAAGGGTTGACCACCATGTTTCAAAAACCACCTTAATCTGGCATGACTACCAGTAGCTGGTTTGTATGTTGATCAAGCAGCTGGTCTAGCAGCTTGTGCTGCTTAATGACCATCTTAGACTAGCTAGAAACCAGCTAGCATGATCCAAAACAGTTAGCAGCTTAAGCTGAACTTTCCAGCAGGGAAACAACACTTCCCTTAAAGGTGCAGTAGGTGATTGTCTTCAGGGACATTTTTTGTTGTGCTGGTTGAAAGTCTCTTCACATTCCAATAGTAATAATTGAAGTAAATGATCTAAATGTGTTTATATTTTTATATTCTGGGTAAGGCATAATGCTGAGTTCAGACTGCATGATTTCAACCCCATTTTGACTCGCCGACAGGTTTTGAGAAATCGCAGACAAATGCCTAAAATCACAGGGAAATTGGTGCTAGTGCACGTGAGTGACAATCACACAATGTGAACTATCAAAGACGTAATCTGAAAAAACTGCAGATGAGTCGCAGATGCTCTTGAGATATTTGGCGTGCTAAATATCTGGAGCTGTTGGCGATTTAAATCATGCCGTGTGAAATGAGTTTTGACTGTAAATAAACAAAAAGAAAGTTGTGTCATCTAAGCAAAACCACAACCGGGTCGAAAAACAAAAAGTTGAGCAGAAATTACTAATTCCATTCAAACCCAAGCAAATATGTACATTTACAAATTAATGTACATTAAAGGCTTCTTTCTCATTTTGTAGTTAATATCAAAAGATATACTACGTGTTTTTAGTTGTCTGCAATTCTTACAATTTTAAAGTCATACAGTGTGAAATCCCCTGTCGCGGATCCATCTTGTAAACAAAGCAGCGACAAAATGCTAGCCCAGATAGTCATGCAGTGTGAAAACATCTGTGACACGACTACTTTGAAAATCATGCAGTCTGAACTCGGCATAAGACTAAAAAATGTTCATCCAAATAAAATCTATTGGGCCAACAATTCCCATAATTCTGATAGCTCAAACTGTCAGTCAACAAATGTAGATTTGTACATCTGCACACCCGTTCACGCAGATTCGCTATTTGTGCGTGTATGTGCATCGCGATCATGACATGCACACAAGAGAGAGTGATAAAAGTAATAACAAATGCTGAATCAAAACTTTCAAATCCTGAATCAATATTGGAGTTACTTTTGCACGCTGGAGGAAGAATGACACCATGGCTCAAGGATTTCTTTTAGACAGTTAATGTTTTGTTTTAAAACTATTTTAGTTAGGCAAAGCTTCTGTAAATTGTGTTGTATTATGAATGGGTTATATGTACAGAAGTGTTGTTCAGCCACTGAAATCTTCCGAAAGATTGATGAGACTATTTTTAGTTTCATAAGGGACATTTTACAGCATCAATAATGTAGATTTGTATGTAGTTTAACAACAAACCAACAGTAAATAGTGCTATTCCACTTAGCCTGCTTTACTGAGCTGAAGTTGGTTTTTACGCGCTCCCCACATTGTTTACTATGCTATTCTGAATATTCAGTCTGAAATAGCATGTAAGTATGGCCTAGTAATAAGTATAATTCCTGAATGCTGCCGGCCAACCACTAAGAATACAGTAGTTGCTTTAGGACAAAGCGCATGCGAGAGTGAGACCAGCGATCCTTGCATGCATGAAATATTTGGCACCTACTGCACTTTTAATGGGACCATTTGAACAGATATAAAAATTGTGTCATCATTTACTTACACATAAATTAGCTATCCAAATAAGTATAGTTATTTCGTTTTCAAACCAACATGATCTGCTAAAGATTAACATGACCCATTAAATTAAAAAAGGCTAGAGAGAATAAAACTACACCATGGTACAATAGTCATACTCGCGCTCTCAAAACAGCAACCCGTGCCCTGGAACGTAAATGGAAAAAAACAAACTTAGAGGTTTTTAGAATTGCGTACAAAGGCAGTATGTCCAGCTATAGGAGGGCTCTTAAATCTGCCAGGGCTGAGCACCTCCGCAAACTGATTGAAAATAATCATAACAATCCTAGATTTTTATTTAGCACCATTGCTAAATTAACAAATAATCAGTCATCCTTGGAACAAAATGTCCCACCGCATATTAGTAGTGATGACTTCATGAATTTTTTCAGTGATAAAATAGAAGACTTTAGACAGAAAATAGAAGATGTTAACCTTTCTGCACCACCTTATACTCCAGATCCAGTAAACATTCCACTGAATCAAAATAACCTACAATGCTTTAAAATCATAGAACAGGAAGAGCTAGATAAAGTTATAAATAGTTCCAAACCAGCTACATGTATGTTAGATCCAAGTCCAACAAAATTACTGAAAGATTTGCTACCTGTTATAGGAGAACCTCTCCTTAACGTTATCAACTCTTCTTTAGCTTTAGGCCATGTTCCAAATCCTTACAAGCTAGCTGTTATTAAACCTATTATTAAGAAACCACAACTGGACCCCAGCAACCTAGCTAATTATAGGCCTATTTCAAATCTTCCGTTTATGTCTAAAATACTAGAAAAAGTTGTTTCTACCGAATTATGCTCCTTTCTGCAGACAAACAATATTTTTGAAGTGTTTCAGTCAGGTTTCAGGCCTCATCACAGCACAGAAACCGCATTAGTGAAAATAACCAACGATTTACTCTTAGCTGCTGACCAAGGGTGCATCTCACTATTAGTTCTACTAGATCTTAGCGCCGCTTTTGACACCATTGATCACAATATTCTCATAGACCGCTTATATTCTACAGGTGTCCAAGAACAGGCTCTTCAATGGTTTAGGTCATACTTAGCTGATCGTTACCAGTTTGTGAATATTAATGGACAACTTTCACAAGTAAGACTGGTAAAGTACGGGGTCCCTCAAGGATCAGTTGTAGGCCCTTTGCTGTTTACAATATACATGCTTCCCCTGGGGGACATTATTAGAAAACATGGGATCAGTTTTCACTGCTATGCAGATGATACTCAATTATACATTTCAACTAAACCGGATGAGATGTCTAAACTTTCTAAGCTAACTGAGTGTATTAAAGATGTTAAAGACTGGATGACCAACAATTTTCTTCTCTTAAACTCAGACAAAACAGAATTATTACTTATTGGGCCTAAATCCTGCACACAGCAGTTTTCACAACTCGACCTGCAATTAGAGGGATACAAAGTTAGCGTTAGCTCTACTATAAAAGATCTGGGTGTCATATTAGACAGCAATTTAACCTTTAAAAATCATATATCCTATGTCACAAAAACTGCCTTCTTTCATCTAAGAAATATTGCTAAATTGCGAAGTATGCTATCCATCTCAGATGCAGAAAAGCTAGTTCATGCTTTCATGACTTCTAGGCTGGATTACTGTAATGCTCTGTTTGCTGGTTGCCCAGCATCCTCTATTAACAAACTTCAGCTAGTACAAAATGCAGCTGCCAGAGTTCTTACCAGGTCTAGAAAATATGATCATATCACCCCAATTTTATCCTCCTTACACTGGCTGCCTGTTAAGTTTCGTATTGAATTTAAAATATTGCTTCTTACCTATAAAGCCTTAAATAATCTAGCTCCTGTTTATCTAACCAACCTCTTGTCTCGCTACAATCCAACCCGCTCTTTAAGATCTCAAAACTCAGGGCTTCTTGTAGTACCTAGAATAGCTAAATCGAGTAAAGGAGGTCGAGCCTTCTCATTTATGGCCCCTAAACTCTGGAATAGCCTTCCTGATAATGTCCGAGGCTCAGACACACTCTCACTCTTCAAAACTAGATTAAGGACTTATCTTTTTAGCAAAGCATACACTTAGTGCATTACATAGCGGTATGATGCATGATGTGCCCCACACACGATTTTGCTTCTTGTTTATATACACTATGAACAGCAGCTACGCTAATTATTCTCCTTATTCTGTATTTCCACCTGGGGGTACTCATCTCGAGACCCTCAGACTATGCAGTGCCACTGATGCGATCCAAGACCAGCGACGAGACGATCCCAAGGTTTCCGGACCAGGCCGTATCCTGAGCTGCTGCTGTGGTAGTCATGATGGAGAGCATAAGACTGATTCCTGTGATGCTCCAAGGACAGACGTGTCTTCGCGGAGGTCCAGCTACTGCGCCTAGACTGCAGCTCTGCACAAGACGTTTGGCCAGGAGGCCTGGTTTCTCTTGAGGTTTTTTAAATTCTTCACTTTCGCCAAGTGGTGAAGTTTTTTCCTCGCCGCTGTCGCCACTGGCTTGCATGGTTCGGGACCTGTAGAGCTGCTCATCGATGGAATTGCTCCTCAGTGTTTGGACTCTCAGTAGTGATTATTAAACCACACTGAACTGAGCTAAACTAAACTGAACTTAAACACTGAAAATTGAACTGACACTGTTTCAATTCACTATAAACTTCCATGTGAAGCTGCTTTGACACAATCTACATTGTATAAGCGCTATACAAATAAAGATGAATTGAATTGAATTAAAGATGATACATAGCAGAATGTTCAAGCTGCCCTTTTTTCATAAAGTGAACATGGATAGTGTGTAAAGCATGAAAAAATTGACAAAATTATATAATTGTCTTTAACATCAAAGTAGCAAAAACTCCTCTCAAATAATCTTATCTCAAACAATGTTTCAGCTCCACTAACTGATTTTCCCTCCCACTCAAATGATGTGACTGAAATTAAGCGTACATTCTCAACTGCCTGGCAATGCAAACTTTTCAAGCGTGTATTATTTTTGTGGTAAATGTGAACACTAGAGCCCCTAGGGGAGTGCTGCTCAGGTTTGAAGCCAGACGTCTGGCTTGGCTATGAAGTACCAGGAGAACCACTGTTTCTCTATTGCTCTGGTGCTCCGCCTAACCATAACTGTGGTAATGGGTTTAAGTAATCTCTGAAGTACACCTGTGAAAAATATAAGCGGTTGATGGTGAAGGTGATGGCTACATCTCTATTTGTCTCCCTGTCTCACTCATTTGGTTTTCTTCATATCCTTGCAATAACTTCATGTGGAAGAAGCACAGCATGGCCGAATTAAGGGACACTTCAAAGCTTGCATGCTGAGTTTAATGACACAAAGCTAGTGTGTGAGCTCTATTGTTTAGCCTCAACACGGCAATTCCTCCAACATTACACCATTGGATTTTTATGATAAGGAATTAGAGTTGTCCTGTAATTGTGCAGGGGGCTTGTGTAGGACCCAGGAGGACGTGGCTGCTGAGGTGAAGACAGGGATAACACTTCTTCTACTGCCAACTTGAAGAAAACAGACAAATACAGAAAAATTACAGCAATATCTGCAGTCGTAAAAAACGTAAAGCCGCCTTACCGCTGCACACGACAAGTGACAGACCAGAAGTCATTAATTTCCAATGTAGAGTGGAACGGAAGCTACGTGGATTTCCGATCATTTCCGTATGCGGAAAATTCGCGAGATCAGAAATAGTAGGTTTTTTTTCGTTATTTTTTTTAATCAGAAATGATGGATGGATGGATGGATGGAAAGATGGAT
>CAIGQZ010001278.1:1458878-1490009 GCA_903798205.1 Danio tinwini | reverse complement strand
TATCTATCTATCTATCTATCTATCTATCTATCTATCTATCTATCTATCTATCTATCTATCTATCTATCTATCTATCTACCCGAAATTAAGAACAACAGCCATCAATGATATATATTTATGTGTCATTAGGGTCAGAAACAGAGACACTGAGAAGAGCTGCTTTATCAGAGCACTAGATAGACAACAAGGACCAAGAGACCTCTAACCAGCCCTATCAAGCCGTCAAGAGCTCACTGCAGATACTCTCTTCTCTGTCTCCTTTACAAGAAGATGAACTCCTGGGCACAATTAAGAAGTGCACTCTGAGGACTTTCCTGACGTTTGGTTATGAACTACAGCGTGCCTCACATTTCAAAAACAGCAGGTTTTTGCTAGACATGAGAAGCTATTCACACACCATACTTTACATGAGTCCCGAGGTTCAGCAGATCAGTGTGCAGTTGGGCCTGCAATAAACAGCAGATTTATGGAAAATATTTTCATCGTTTTGCCTCTGTCAATGCCGGAGTTTCAAATTAATTATTGATTAATCACTTTCTTTTTAAGCAAAAATGCAGACTAGCAATATCAAAGCACAGCGGAAAAAAAGATTATAGCCCCAATTCAGGTTTGTTCCAATCATTCATAACCGTTGTATTGACAAATACCAACTTGCTAATCACTGAGCATGAGAAATAAAAATGGTCAGCATTTCCCCCTGGACACACTAAAGCTGAAATATATCAGTTGTCTTTAACAAGCAAATCTCAGAGCTAAAAAATCCTTTATGTGTGTGTGCGTGTATGCGTGTGTCTGTCTGTATGCATGCAGCCGAACCAAAACCCAAAGCACAGCATTGGGACTCATGAAGGCAAATTCATGGATGCAGTGGACAGTGCGAACCCCTGGAGTAGCTCTGCTGTGGTCAAACCAGACCGAAAAGGTCAAGGTAAATTTTAGACCATGCAAGGAGCTTTAAAATATTCACGGTCAGCTTTTTAGCACATGTGACCACTCCAGACATAATGAGATGGGACTAGTAAATATTTGCCAATGGTTCTCACCATTCCCATGTGCTGAAGCCTATTTTGAATACAGAGGATGCTGGGGAGGCAAGCGGAGGGGGCACCTGATAACTAATTAGTACATTTGCACAAATAATTAGAATGATTGATTGATTTTTCACACAGAGGCGTGGAAGCCATGTCAAATGAAGATGGTCTGCCGTTAAGGACACAGTACTGGTGGTCTATCTGTAATCATCCTTCTGAGCATATGCTGATAATAGTAAATGAGACAGACAGATGACATTAAAGACAGTAGAAAGACAAATTCTCCCTGGAGGTACACTTTGTGAATTATTCTTGGGGGGGGGGGGACGGTCATCTTCAAATAACTCCAAAAACCCATAACTTCAAAAAAATATCTAGGGTAATTATAAGGGTTTTAAAGAAAAGATGTATTTTTAGCACTGTACATCCAAAATCAGAGTATTTCAGGCAATTCACTATGTGAGACCACTGAGACCATTTAGGATTCTTCACTTAAGTAGGCCCTCACATGGTTTACACTTGAACATGTGTTTCAATGCCAATTGCAGGGAGTTTCTTCAGTTCTCAGCAATTGTACAGAACAGTAACAATGCAGCCGATTTTACCATATACATTTAAAAGTGAATCAACCTGAACCTCCATCTCAAGCACAAGTTGAGCATTACCTTTCTCACTTTTAAGTAAAAAATGTATAATGTACTTAGGGCTTGACATTAACTGTTTTTTATCACCAGCAACTGTGGCTAGTAGTTTTTCAACATTACTGGCCACTTGCCATTTTCACAAGCCACAATTTTGTTAATGGGAAAATAGACTTTATATGCATAAATTTGACTTTGGCATGCTAAAATTACTTGATTTAAATTATGTGTTATGTCTACATGCCTCCTTAACTTTTTTCTTTTTTTTTATTTCACATGACTTTTTAGGGCTCAACACTAAGGATTTATCATTATTTTTTTTCTGGCCACACTAAACTAATTATTTCCTTGCCACAAAAAATGTGTCAAAACAAGCTAAATATAGCTGTGTGCATACACTTTTTATTCAACAAAAATATTCCTAAAAAACTATTGACATTTAAAAAAATCATTGTCGTTTATCTAAAACTACACACAGTAGTTTAAGGCTTAAAGTCCCAGATCACCAGGTAACTATAGATAGGCAGAAGAGTTAATCTCCTATTAAAGCAATGTTATTGTAAAGGATAATAATTAAACCATTTTAACAAAAATAACTGCAAGCAAAAAAAGCATGTGAAAAACATTCTGTGTGCGATAGTAAAAGAATGATCCTGCGAACACAGTTAACGTTAGGCCCATTAATAATCTGTTCAGAAAAATTATAAAAGGGAAAGCGGTAACCGTTGCTGCTTACAACAAATCTGGAGCTCTTGAAAGCAGCAGGACTGTGGCTCCATGAGCACTGCTTTTTTCCAATCTACCTCAAAGAGAAATTATCGTACCAGTTGCATTTCAGGTTACGGTTGTTTTGCGCAAGGAAACGGGAGCGTTTAAGCACTCATGCACTTCACATCATCTGTGCCTTGCTCACAACGTCAGTGAGTTCTAATTTAAAGATAGACAAACAATGTTAAACTAACATTCTAATCTTTAGGAGCGAGGCAGCTCTGGCGGTTTAAAAATTATTTTCAACCAGCCAAAGTGGCTAGTAGGGGTGTCTGTCTAACCCGCCACAGCTGAAATCTACCCGCATTTGGCATTTCTTTATTTCTGTGATTATAACCATTTTGGAAAGTGCTTTGACAGAGTGTTAAAAGATCCTGGTATACTTCAAATTAAATCGAAGAACGAAGTGAAATGAACGTTCTTTCTCAACTCAACTCCTAAACACCTCTGAGCTACCATTGGTCTGTAATCGCAAATACGTTGTTTGATGTATAGACTGGGGCCTTTAGGTGCGCTAATCAACAATCTCAACAATCAGTGTCTTATCCTAGCATTATGTGGGCAGCACAATTAAACAACTAATGTACTTGAGGGTGGGTTAAAGCTTATGTTACTCACAGGCAGCCCAAGTGAGTAGGGCGTGAGTAAGGTGGACAGTGAATCTATGAAATGCACTGCAAAAAAAAAATTTGTTTGTCTTAAAATTAAAATCAAGAAGCATAAATCAAGAAACATTTTCTAGACATGCAAATATATAAAGTCTTGTTTAAAGAACTAATATGCCAAAATTAATTAAGTTTTCCTTAAAACAAGCAAAATAATCTGCCAATATGGTAAGAAAAAAAATCTTGTTTTTCCTTTTGGCATAAGATTATTTTGCTTATTTTATGGAACGCCTCACTTAATTTTGACATTATTTCTTAAAACAAGACAATATGTTTTGATTGTGTAGAAAATTATTCTTCATTTAAGAATTTGTAGATATTTAGACTAGAAAGAAGTCAAAAACTGTAAGTCAGAAATGCATTTTTGCATCAGCGCCATAGCCTAGTGGTAAAGTGCACTGACATAGCACTGAGGTGCTCAGGGCAACCTGAGTTTGATTCGCCAGTTTAGGGTCCTTTGCCGATCCTTCCCCTCTCTCTGCTCCCCATGTATTCCTGTCTCATCTCTACTGTCCTTAATAATAAGTGTAAAAAATCCCTAATATATATTTAAAAAAAAAAGATAAGCATTTTTGCATTGTGTACATAATTCAATACAGTCATGTAATATAATGTACTTTTTTTCTAAATGGTGGTATCTAATCTATTCTAGTTTAATACATTTATTTCAATCAACATTTTATATATGTAATGGGTCAAACCTGCATTTTGATAGAAATAATAATAAAAAATAATAATAATATAAAAATATATGATAAAAAAATAAATGCATCAACAGAATCTAGTGATTTAGGATACTAAATCTATAAAAAAAAAACTTGTTTCAAACCTTTTTAAACGTCTTTCTTCTGTTAAACACAAATAAAAATATTGTAAACAAAGCTTAAATCCTGCAACCATTGACTTCAATAGTGTTTGTTTTTCCTACTATGAAAGTCAAAGATTAGAGGTTTTCAGCTTTCTTCAAAAAATTACTTGTTCAACAGAAAAAAGAAAGTCATAAAGGTTTGGAACCATTTGATGTTGAATAAGTAGTACATTTTAATTTTTTGCTGAAATATCCTGAAAATAAAACAATTACACCATATACTTTACAAAACCGAATAAAGTAAGTATCTGAATTCACAGGAAACTACAACGTTTTCATGATTGACTACCAGAGATAAGTGCCACTGACTCTTTAGGTAGCATCTACATCCACACATGCACAAAATTAAATTTGCTGGTTTATTTTTCTTTTTTTCTTTTTTTCAAACTACTTATATAAAGTAAACTGCAACATCACAATTCTTGAGGGGTTTTTTTCTATTGTTTTATGGTCAATCCACTTATTTTGTAAAAACTAATAAATTACCTCAATTCCTTTGTGTTGTCTCAAAACAAATCGTTTGTGTGGTACCCAGCGGTGTGAAGTAACAAATTACAAATACTCTATACAAATTACTGTAACTAAGTAGTTTTTGTCAGAAATTTGAATTGCACTAAGTAGTTTTAAAAATGTGTACTTTCTAACTTTCACTTGAGTACATGTTTAGGGCTGTATCGGTACTTTAACTCCACTATTTTCCTTCAATCTGCATTCGCTACTTTATTTTTTGTTTTTTGTCTATGGTGATTGGCTAATGTAAAATAATCAGTCCTGCAATTCCAGTCCAATCAAATTGCATCATACTGAAACAAAACCATTACACGCAATGAGCGAGAGACTGTTTAGACCAAATGTCACTGGCGAATGTCGACTGTATGATGACTGAAATGGCCTTAAACAATAACCAAAAGCACTACAGAATGTTACATTTTCACACACATGCACAATCACTTCAGCCTTTCACAGTGTAATACTCACTACTCAATACTCTTGATTACTTTTAAAAAGTACTCATATTTTGAGTAATATTTACAGCTGATACATTTACTTGCACTACATTTATGGGCAAGTAATGATAGTTTTACTAGAGTATGATTTTTCAGGGGGGTGATACGGTGGCTCAGTGGTTAACACTATCGCCTCACAGCAAGAAGGTCGCTGGTTTGAGTCCTGGCTGGATCAGTTGGTATTTCTGTGTGCAGTTTGCATGTTCTCCCCATGTTGGCGTGGGTTTCCTCCGGGTGCTCCGGTTTCCCCCACAAGTCCAAAGATATGAGCTATAGGTGAATTGAATAAACTAAATTGGCCGTAGTGTGTGTGTGTGTGTGTGTGTGTGTGTGTGTGTGTGTGTGTGTGTGTGTGTGTGTGTGTGTTTGTGTGTGTGTGTGTGTGTGTGTCTGTGTCTGTGTGTGTGAATGAGTGTGTATGGATGTTTGCCAGTACTGGGTTGTGGCTGAAAGGGCATCCGCTGTGTAAAACTGTGTGTAAAGACTAAGGAAAGGAAAGGAAAATGAATGAATAATATTTCAGTACTCTTTCCACCACTGGTGATACCCAGCATTTTATACAGTGCATGTAGAAGAAGAGCAAGGTTACTTTAAATTCCGATTTTGTATTTTGACTTAAAACCGAAGGGCTCCAGGCTCTAATGTCCTGCTATTCATCTGAGTGATGTTTGCTGTGCCTTGAGCAAAGCACTTAAAAACCCAACTTTCTCCAAGGGCACAACAATATGACACAGTTTTCAGCGTTCTCATCGTAAATGAGAATTGCTTTTTAAAACAAAACAAAAAAAAGAGTAAATAATTCCACACAGCTCATTACCAACAGTCGAGTCTCACGGAATGCATATAAGGCCACGTCCCGTTCCTCTCCCCTGCTGCAGAAACGTGCACGCCAGTCTCTTAACATCAGTGTGAACACACACATTACGCTGAGCAAATAGATATTCTCTCTCATTATCCTGTCTTTTAAAGTAAAGGAGAGGCAGGCTGTTTGTGGTGGCCGCACGTAATTTCCCTCTCATACAGAATTCAAATATAGACAGTTAGGAAATGGGAAAGAGGCACTGAAAGCAAGAGAAGATGAGAATGAGAAAGCGAGAGAGAGAGAGGTTGATTTCTCCATCAGGCTCTTTTGTTGGTAGTGAGCAGTCAAGGGAAAGATTTGTCTTCATCTTCCTGGCTGGTTCTTACCGGGTTACTGTAACTGACACCTCACAAGTTTTTTCGAGGGCCTCTGCGAATCTAACGCATGCCTCAAAATTCTTTAGCACTTTGTATAAGTCATTGTGTGTATTTTTTTTGACAGCGAGGAGAGCTGGAGTGAAGGAGAGGAGGGCAGGACGGGTACGGAGAGGTGAAAAGGACGTAACTGAAATAGAAATGTGAATTGGAGAGTAGGGGAACACAGGGAGGAGGGGTAGATAAGAGTATAATCCCTCTTATGTCAGGGACAGACTGGAGTGAGACAAGATTAGACGATACCTACCATACCGTTACAATTAGTCTCAGCCTTGACTTAGTCCTCACATTGAATGCCTCTCTAACAGGGTCAAGGAAAAAATGATTTAAACGTCTATATTTGTGCACTGGCTAAAAGAGTGGCGCACAATTAGTCTCTGTCTCTCTGTATTTTAGCAACATCTGGCAGTAGGAGATTTAGGTTAGACAAGTAATTAGTGCCACGTATTTGTCCTAAAGACAGGTGTATTTTCATTTAAAAATCACTTCATCACTGTGCCGGGGAGCAGCCGGCGTACGCACACACACAACCGCATCCCTCCTCACCTTGGAAGCTTCACAATGACAAGTTTGTTTGCACTGATTTAAACTTGAAAGGTAAACTGCAAAGAACCCTAAAATAGCTTTAAGCAAAGTTTCTATATTTTACAAGCCTTTCAAATACTTTTTTGTCTTCATCAGCGGGCCATATAATGATGCACATAATGATATAATAATATAATATAATGATGCATATAATGATCGTCAAATTTTACAGCTTGGGTTCCTCACTACTGATGAAACATTTGTAACATCAAAAATGTTGTCTAATCAAGAATATAATAAAAACTTTTTTTTTTTTTAGAAATGTTATAACATTTTAATTTTATTTATTTAAAAAAAATATTGTTGTCTGCATAATTTTTTTTTTGCAATATGTAGCTTGAATTTAATTGTATTATCTTTTAATTTCTAAATATGTTCGGTGACTAAAATGTCATTTTAATAAATATATCTGTTTAATTAATCTGTTTTGTTTAAATGCACCAAAATACATTGCCTATATTCACTGAAAAACGGATAAACATATTCATTTTCAAAATGTGGTGTACTCAATTATGCTGAGCACTGTGTGTAAAAATGTATATGTATGTTCTGTATCTATATACATGGAAACCACATTAAATGCAAGAAAAAAAATTCTTCAATTATTGTAATAAAGTGTCAAAATAGGGGTGAAATAATGTTCATTCTCATTCAGCATAAAACATACATTTATGTAAAAATGAAACAACACACATATTCTGACCTATACTGACCTGAAAAAGAATTAGCAATCATGCAAAACATTATTATATTTTAAATGCTTAAAAATGCACTGGGGCGACGCAGTGGTCTGTCGCCTCACAGCAAGAAGGTCGCTGGTTCGAGTCCCAGCGGGGTCAGTTGGCATTTCTGTGTGGAGTTTGCATGTTCTCCCCGTGTTGGTGTGGGTTTCCTCCGAGTGCTCCGGTTTTCCCCCACAAGTTCAAATACATGCGCTATAGGTGAATTGAATAAACTAAATTGGCCGTAGTGTATGTGTGTGAATGAGTATGTATGGGTGTTTCCCAGTACTGGGTTGCAGCTTAAAGGGCATCTGCTGTGTAAAACATATGCTGGTTAAGTTGGCGGTTGATTCCGCTGTGGCGACCCCTGATTAATAAACGACTAAGCCAAAGGAAAATGAATGAATAAAAAATACACTGCTGACAAATGTTTAAATTAATCAAAATGTGTGGTTGACAAATGGGTGGATTGAATAGTACTGGCAAAGCATGAAGATTTAAAAAGACAATTCATTTTAATTTCTAATTAGTGTTTTATACATATCAGACAGACATATATATGAATGTATAGCAATTAATACCTTTTCTTCAGATTCACACATATATTAATCGACAAATGATATCACTTATGAGATATTTATGAGCAATGAGATCACAAAATTGCTGATTTATTTGGATTTGTTTGGTATGGAATTGAGCAATATGTCATTTTTATGTTATGTTAATCTTTGTATTCTATAAATATTTATTTTTGAACTCATCTGTCTAAAATCAAACACAAACATATCTAAATCACATGAAAAGCTCAGATGCAAAAACCTCTAAATGCTGTCTGAAATTTTCTTCTAAAATAAGCATTTTTATCAGGCTTATATGGCGAAGATTAAGTAATTTTTATGGTTTTTAAAGTGAAATAACTCAACATAAACAAAGGAGGTTGAGGAAAAAAAATGTTCATTTTTGATGGAAATTTCAAACAGCACTTAGAAGTTTTTGAAACTCTTCAAACTCATTTCTCAAACAATTGTAACTACAAAACCCTTTTAATAATAATAATAATCATCATCATTTGTAATGTAAAATTATTATTCATCTATAATTATAATATATAATCTATATCATAATATTACATTATAGTATGGTAAACGACAACCCGACAAACATTTCTTTTAATTAAAGGAATGAGATTTAGGCCTTTTTTTTCTCTATTATGATTCTAATGAAGCATGAATCTGCATATTGCATGCAGACAGTAAATGGATAAAATATGAAACATGACAGTCTCTTCCATTAATACACGGTCATAGCTCTTTCTCCCTCAGATCTCAGCATAGTGCCCCTCTCTCCTTCACCGACTAATCATGTTGTTTGTTTCCATCGTAACTTTTCCAGATTGAGCGCTGAAGTCTTTTAAAATGGAAATGTACTTCATCATGGTCATTTGACACTGAGCGCTAATAAATCAAGGCCAGTCCTCTTCTACCGCGAATTAAAGTAAAACAAACAGCAGAGGAGCGGTCCTCTTTACAGGACCTAATGGAGGTCACATTCACCCACACCATGCAATTAAATAGTCAAAGAATACAGAACAAAAGCTTTCAGCCTCATACCATTTCTTTAAAAAAGGGATGGTGTTATGTTTCAGCACAAATAAATATCTATAAAACTCTTATCCCCATTTCACATTATACAGAATGAAGCTGACTGGAAAAAAGTATGAAATATAAGTCACGTCTAAATTCACTGAAACAATATACAGAATACTTTAGACTCATCTAACTAAAATAGTTCATGAAAATAAATCTAGAGCAATAAGAAAACAATGAGATCAATTGTAATTCAGCTCGTTCCTCTGAACAGAATTATCAGCAGGCAAAAAAAGAAAATTCAAGATATTCCTTGCCGTATAGGCTCAATCAAAATATTCTGATCCTTGTTACTGAATCTGAATATGTATGAACGTATCAAATATGCTGAATTTATTTTGAATATTTAATGAGATATAAAATATAAGTCTATTTCAGCAAACTAATAAAATCAGCCTTGTATGAATGTAACACAGATTGAAAAAAAGGAAAGAAAGAAAACAAAAAGAGAGTCAGTCAGACAGACTGAGAGAGGCGAGAGGTTCATCAACATGCAATGACAGAATAACACGGCCATACTTCCCCACATCAAGAGCAGTCAAAATATCAGTGTGCATATCTAAGCATCTGCACACCCTCCATCTATCTCTCTCGCCCGCCTCGCTGTGTCCAATCACACACCAGTCTCTTGCAATAAAACAAATTAACTGATTAGACATTTTAATTTCAGTTGTCTTTGACCTTGTAGAATATATTACTGATGTCTACATTGGTGAAGCGATAATACTGAGCTTTTTTTTAATCGTGGAAACAAAGCTGCCCTATTTTCACCTCCTAAAAGCAAGATCCGCAAACAGGTTGAAGTACACGCATGCATACAAACACGCTCCTAATACACACCATCCTCTCCTTCCCACTCTGAAAACCCCCCCTTCTTCCCGCTCTGGGCATCCAGCGGTGGAAGGGTTAAGCAGGGAATGCATTAACAAAAGAAAATTATAGCGTAAACAGTTCATAAAATCTCACAGCCCCCGATGTCGCGCTAGATCATTAAATTTCTGCAACAATTAGACCTTTTCTCACGGCGGCAAATTGGACCCGTTGCCATGGCAAATCTGAGCCCTTAAGTCATATATCTTTGATTGCGGAAAGGTCAGACGTAGACAGCCTAATAACTCAGGGGGCTGTTTGACAGATTTCATCCGAGCATGATCACATAACAGCACAAAACTATGTCGGCAGTTGTTAAAAGCAGGGAGGGGTCAGGGAGAAGGTTGAGGTTATGGAATGTTTGAGCTTGACTGAGCACAGCCCGATAATGTGCCTGACTGCATTTAAATCCACAGAAACGCCATGCGACCGGGTTTGGAGAGGGGAGGCCACTCGGATGCGGACGCCTTTCGCTCGTCTCTCCACTTTTTTCCTTTAGTGGTGTTTGAACGCGGATGAGGCAACCAAAGGAAGAGAATTGCTGGCAAGCAATGGCAGCCTGTTGAGAATACAATGATTTAGCATGATTTATTTAGATGATGTCGCACACCCCCGATCACACACACATATGGTTGGGGAATTGTGCGGAGCAGCTTAGTGTAAGATGGCATCAAGCTAAAATCTATGAGCTCGACTCACTAATGACCTTGACATGTAAACTTTGAGGGAACAATAAGCTCTCTTTACTCAGCTAACGGCATTTGAGTGTGATTTTAGGAGTAATCCTTAACCCTCCCCTGTAGGCTTTGCTGGCATTTCAGCTGCCTTTCCCACAGGTGCCTGAAAAAGCAGTGACAACAGCGCCATCTGCTGGCCCGATGCAGGAACTTGGATGGTATGGTTTGCTATCTTAAAAAAAGAGAGGTAAATAAAAGATGTTGTGACCGGGTATAATTAACTTTCAGTGTGCATGTGTGTGTATGTGTGTGTATGGGAAATGGGAAAGAGCAGAGTTGTTGCTTGTCTTTGCGCGTGACTGAAATATACTTTCCCTGTCCCCAGACCTAGATATCAGGGGCCCTTGGGAAAGTGTGACAATGAGAGTGTGCACTTGAGTGAGTTAATGTGAGGGTGGCTCAGCTGGACAGCAGATGTCTACCTCTCAGTCCCCTTCCATCTCTGTCTCCTTTCCACCTCCCTCAGACTCTTTCCTCCACATCTCTCACCCTTTATCTTCTTGTTCTTCTCAGCCTCTGTAAGTGAACGCAAGGTCATGGTTTGGGTTATACTTTTTAGGGAACACGAATATTCATACCAGAAATATTTGACACGTCTATCAACAATATTTAAGATATTAATTCAATACAAAGAATTAAAAGCTGCTTTTTAATTAAATTATTATTATTATTATTATTTTTCTTTTTGGCTTAGTCCCTTTAATAATCTGAGTTCACCACAGTGGAATGAACCGCAAACTTTTCCAGCATATGTTTTATGCAGTAGATGCCCTTCCAGCTGCAACCCATCACTGGGAAACATCCATACACACTTATTCACACAAATACACTACGGTCAATTTAGCTTACCCAATTTACCTATACCACTTGTCTTTGGACTGTCGGGGAAACCGGAGCACTCGGAGGAAACCCACGCATACATGCAAAGAACATGCAAACTCCATACAGAAATGCCAACTGACCCAGCCGAGGCTCGAACCAGCAACCTTCTTGCTGTGAGGCAATCATGCTACCCACTGCAGCACCGTGATGCCCTATTATTATTATTTATTTATTTTTATTATCACCACAACAAATTTATTTAAATCATATTACTAATGATAACTACCATCAATGTATTTTCCCAGCAAATGAACACAGCAAGGACCCATTCAAATGATCAAAAGTGACATACAAAAAGTGTTATATAAA
This sequence comes from Danio tinwini, assembly GCA_903798205.1. Lineage (NCBI taxonomy): Eukaryota > Metazoa > Chordata > Actinopteri > Cypriniformes > Danionidae > Danio > Danio tinwini. The sequence continues at coordinate 1,478,042 of CAIGQZ010001278.1, read as the reverse complement.
GTGTAAAGTGTAATAATATATCAGTATCACTTGATTTTGATGGTCCCTTTAATGCATTTTGTTTAATTTAAGTTGCATTAAGTTACATCTACATGCCAACTAATACTTATTAGATTAGACTGTTAGGTTGGGGTTAGGGTTACGGTTAGTGTAACTTGCAAAGTTTCTTATAGTCAGTTAAATGTCTGTTGAAGGAGGAGTATCGGCAGATATTAAGCAGACTAATACCCAAATCAGAAGTAATTGGCATGTAGTTGCAACTTTTAGTCAACAAAATGTGCAATAGGGACCATCAAAATAAAGTCTTACCAATATATCATATATACACTATAATATATACACTATCCTATAGTCAAATACAATATCTAAACTTAACTGCAACAACCTACTAACTATTAACTAATATTACTAACTAAAAATAAGCAGGAAATGAATAGTCTGTTTATATTTAATAGTGTTTTCCCATATTAAAGTGAACACAATATTGTATTTCAAATGAATTTTTTTCTTTTGAATTTTTCCTTTATCAAAGAATCCTGAAAAAAAAAGTATTGGTTTACACTCACACACAAGATAAAAGATGAGCAAACTTGCAAGCATGAGATGGAAGATGATATAAATTCTAGTATAGATTATGTTTGACTGGAGAAGCAACTTAGAACTTTAGGTCTGGCTCACAACATTTAAAAATCCCATTTGCCTCTCTTTCTTCCCATTATTTTCAGTCTTCGCTCTAATTTCACCTATAATAAAATTGGCAAAAAGGCTGGTAATAAACGTAAAAAAAAAAAAAAAAAAGTAAAAATTGTACAGGTGGACTTAGCATCACCTTTCTTTGAAACCAATTTTATAGTGAAAATCTCTTTTAGCCCTCGCAGGGCAGTCCAGATCACCTTTAAGCTTCCGTTCAAACAGTCAAAATTAAATGTTATTATACAAAGGTCACACATTAATTCCAGTTTCATAGTATTTCTATTCATGACATTGAATAGTTCGCCGGATATCTGTGTCCTCGTAATCAGATATGGACTTCTCATTAAAAACGAAAAGGCTAAAGGCTGCCACGAGATGCCACGGCTTTACTTTAAGACTACATCATGCTTTCCACCAAAGGACAATTCTTCCACAACGCTGTCACCGCTGGCCTGCTCGCCGGGGATTTAAGACACTGATGTCAGCTTTGTGACAGCTGGTTTAAGTGTACAGCTGAGTTTTACAAGACAGGCCCTGTTGTCTGCCCTTAATTAAGGCTGAGAAAATGGTCCTGATTCACAAAAGCATTACATACAAGCAAAAAGCTGTTTTGCTGAGCAAAAGGAATATCAAATTGTGTGAATAGTTCAAGCATCTGACAAGCTCCGATCACTGTTCCTTTAATGGCAATTTAATGATAATTGGATGTAAAAAGCACAAGTACTGAAAGATTTGAGAAGTCAGATACACTGAAAGACCACTATATAATCCAAAAATGAAAGTGGAACTACTGACACAAAATCACTCGCCAGATCCCGAGTTAAAGACTCAAATCTTCACACATTCTACAAATACAGCAGCTGCATGAAACTGGTTACTCATTCATTCACTCATTTTCTTTTCGGCTTAGTCCCTTTATTAATCTGGGGTCGCCACAGCGGAATGAACTGCCAACTTATCCAGCATATGTTTTACGCAGCGGATGCCCTTCCAGCCGTAACCCATCACTGGGAAACATCCATAAACACTCATTCACACACATACACTATGGACAATTTAGCTTATCCAATTCACCTATAGCACATGTCTTTGGACTGTGGGGGAAACCATAGCACCTGGAGGAAACCCATGCCAACATGGGGAGATCATGCAAACTCCACACAGAAATGCCAACTGACCCAGTCAAGGCTCGAACCAGCAACCTTCTTGCTGTGAGGTGATAATGCTACCCATTGCGCCACTGTGATACCAAAACTGGTAACTCTTGCAGCAAAAAATACAAAAAATGTGCTCACCTCAAGTTACTACATTAAGGACAAAAGCAGAGCAGGGATCAGCCTGAACAGGGGAGCTGTGGGTAGGGGGCTAATTAATACAAAGCATTTTTAAAAAAAGAGCCCAACACATCCGCACTCAGAAGCAGCAGGGCTCCATGATAAGCGGCTCATCAAACACACAAGTGGAGCTGTTTCTCAGCTGTTCTGCACCCAGATTAATAGCACCTTAGGTCAGGAGGCCCCCTGTGGCTCCTCGGCACCCCACCGTTCTCTCCAGCCAGATCATTCACTAACGCACTGCCACGGTGGATAATTGGGGCACATCGCTGCGCTTCGCTCACCTGTCTGCTTGCAGGTGCAAAGGTGTCAGAACCTCTGGGTAACGTGCAAGATCTTCCGGCGGTAAAATCTAACACGCATCCACTTACATGCCGTAGCGTGCAGCTGAAAGCAGCAGGAGAAGCTTTCGGAAGGTAAAGGTGAATAGAAACCCAACAGCAGGATTAAACGGAGGCTGGAGGGAGGTGTATACCCCCCTCTTTTTGTGAGATGCAACTCAGAAACTGCTAGCAACCTGTGGCATCCGCTCCAGCATTCCTTGCTTTCTGGGGTTCTATGCCGATTCAACACTTTTATTTTTATTAATATTTGCCATTTTGAAATATAATGTTCACCATTTAATATTTGTCAGGTAACATCACAATAAGATTCAGTTGTTAATATCATCATTGTTCATTTTGAATTATTGTTTAGAATACATTTTAATTAATAAAATATTTCATTTGGGCGACACTGTGGCTCAGTGGTTAGCACTCTCAACTTACAGCAAGAAGGTTGCTGGTTCAAGTCCCAGCTGTGTCAGTTGGCATTTATGTGTGGAGTTTGCATGTTCTCCCTGTGTTGGCGTGGGTTTCATCCGGGTGCTCCGGTTTACCCCACAGTCTAAAGACATGCGATACAGGTGAATTGAATAAACTAAATTGGCTGTAGTGTATGTGTGTGATTGAGTGTGTATGGATGTTTCCCAGTACTGGGTTGCAGCTGGAAGGGCATCCGCTGATGATAGAAATGCAAAGGCCTGATTGTCTAAAATTAACTTGAGCTCTGCAGCTAAACTTCCTGTGAGCAGAGATGGGTTGAAACTGAACACAGAAAATGTGCAGTTGAGAGGTCTTTTGCTATTAATGTTGTCCAGAGAAATTATAGAAAAAGAGGATGTATGTATGGGTGTGGCCAATGGAGGACTGGAGAATGATTGACAAGTGACAAATTCAACTAAACTCCACCTGTTAATATCAGCAGCGTATAAAAGCTGGAGTGAGGAAATGAAAATTGTTGCGCACCTCCTGATCGTTTTTATTGAACATGCATGGAATTGATTAAATATTCCAACACTGTGTAAAACATACGCTGGATAAGTTGGCAGTTCATTCTGCTGTGGTGCCCCCTGATGAATATAGGGACTAAGCCAAAGGAAAATAAATGAATGAAAACATTTAATTTATGAAATGTTACCTATGTACACTACCATCCAGAAGTAAGATTACTGTGTTGTGTCGTGTGACCAAGTTTTGCAATCACAGTATGAATAATTCAAATAATAAATAAATAAAATACTAAATATTTAAAATGTTAATATTTTTAAAATATGACGTTTGACTGTATGGTAATCCAAAAGCGTGCACATGTGGTTGCAGAGGTGAAGTCACACTACAATTTTCGTCTCATCACCCTCTATTCATATGTATGTAAATGTGGGAGACATGCAAATGTAGCTTTGTTACAGACAGAGATGGTCTTATTATTGGGAGATATGAGGGTCAGCAGATCTACAAATGGAAAAGCCTAACAGCCAACTTGGATCACATGTGCCTTGACAACCAATCACATTATAGCTATGAATTTGAGTTTCAGTGGTTAGTACTGTCTCCTCAGAGCAAGAAGGGTGCTGGTTCGAGTCCCGGCTGGGCCAGGAGGCTTTTTTTTTGTAGAGTTTGCATGTTCTCGCAATGAATGGGTTTTCTCCGGGTGCCCCAGTCATAGTGTGTGAATGATGTGTGTGGGTGTTTCCCAGCACTGGGGGTTCACGAGTAAGTGTACTCTCAATGCTTGGTTGTAGCTGGAAGGCATCCGCCACATAAAACATATGCAAACATATGAGTAATTGGCAGATCACTTTGCTGTGGTGACCCCTGATAAATCAGGGACTAATCTGAAAGAAAGTGAGTGCATAAACTGACACATAATTTACTGTGACTATTTTCTGTCAGCTTTTTTTAACTCAAACTAAATTAAATTTAGTGACAAACACAAAAGATTAATGGTTTCCGCTACATTTATTCTTTAATGGTGGGGCGCCACACCAAAATTCATCCCGCCACGGCTACATTACAGCTTCTCATTCAAAACATTCAGTCATTGTTTTTGTTTAGTTTTTTATAGCAGGTTATAATCACACCAAAACATATTAAAAGGTAAGTGAATTATAACAGCGCAAACTTTTCTGTAACCATAGTAGTGCTGTGGGTTATTTGTTTAACCCTTTAAGGTGACATGCTGGCTGACTGACTGACAGATGTGTGAGGCTAGCAAACACATTGTAGCTTTCAGTTATGATGAACACAGTTTCCATAATTATACTTTATAGATAAAGGTCTATGGCTCTGCATACAGTGGCTCTAAGTTGCTGGAGTTTATAGCCGTTTCACTTTACTTTAGAAAGCATAAATGCCGCTCTGTAGGTCTATTGGAGATATTCATAAATATTTCTATAGGAAATCTGATAAATGTTGGAGACATTAACGTACTTAATAGCACACTTCAGCAGTGTTTATTTGAGATTGCACAAGAAAATCTGCACTTGAGCAGTATATTTAACGGCCTGCAAGAAGTTTTGTGCACGAACAGAGGATATCGGCGTGCAAGCGAAGAGATTTGCATGCTCATATTACATGAATGCGATCTTAACTTGTAATAATGTACTCACGACATTTGTCATTAAAATAACGCCATAGGTAGTTGGTAGATCTGTCTAAAAGGCCTTCCGCTACAGCTGAAAAAAAAATCATAAAAGGAAACACTGAGATTAAGTGATAAACTGTCGATTCATTAAATTCCAGGTCATTTACCTATAAAAGCAGTTTATTTTGCATAGCAAAGTCTCGTCTCCATTGATGTCAAAAAATCCTTCAAGTTTAAAAAAAAAATCCTTCAAGTTTCAAGTTCAATTTTGGTGAACTGGCCTGCGATTTAATATTACACAAAGATGAGTGACCATTGGAAATTTAATGTGACCTCTTTAATGATGTGACAAGCATTATAATCATAATGGTAAATCAGGAGAATTATAGCCTTTATATTTTTACATGTTGTATTTTATGTTGAAATATGTCTCTAAAATGAGTGCGATGTCATATAATAATATATTGCAATTGTCTTGAATAAAAGCTTACGTAACTTCATTTAAAAATAACTCATTCTTACTAACCTCAAACATTGTTCATTCATGAAAGCTAATAAGGTAATATGAGAAAATATTGAAAGTAATTATTCACATTCCATTTATTTCCATTTTTTTCCAAGCATGGAATTCCTGGGGGCATCACGATGGCACAGTGGGTAGCACGATCGTCTCACAGCAAGAAGGTCACTACTTCAAGCCCCAGCTGGTCCGCCACAGTCCAAAGACATGCGCTATAGGTGAATTAAATAAACTAAATTGGCAGTAGTGTATGTGTGTGTGAATGAGTGTGTATGGATATTTCCCAGTGTTGGCCTGCGGCTAGAAAAGCATCCGCTGCGTAAAGCTTAGGCTGGATAAGTTGGCGGTTCATTCCGTTGTGGTGACCCCTGATTAATAAAGGGACTAAGCCAAAAAGAAAATGAATGAATGCATGGAATCACTGATATTTCAAACATGTTTGGTGGCGATGGGAACCCTGAGCCTGCGAAAGTCACATCCTGTCTGATTTATTGCACTGTACTTGATAAAAGCCCAGTTAAGTGTGTCAAAATTCATCGTGGAGAGGAGGTGAGAAGGAGAGGAACAGTGGGAATACAAATGGAAGGAAGGCTGAGATTAATTGTCCGAGAAACGAAATGGCTGCGGTGCGGTTGCTGTGCTTTGAGGGCTGGGGGGTCTCACTTGTTGTTGGGGTTGAGGTCAGGAGCGGGTCGATTCTAATGGTGTCACCCAGCACGCTCACTATTCCACACTCATTACACCATTCACAATTACTGCTACCTATTTCCCCGAGAGGGCTGGGCCAACCATTATCACGGCGACTCAAATGAAGTGGATAATTGTGTCTCTCTGCGGCACATCAGGAAATGGGGGAGAGAGAGAGAGAGAAGATAGAGACAGAGAGGCAGAGGAGGAGGAAAGACAGATGGATCAGGAGGTGTAAGACAGATATCAACAGACAACAAGCCAGTTCAAACACAAGAAACCCTTGTCACATTTACGCGCGCAAAAACCACATCATCGCAGATCAAGCCATCTAAAGTTGGAATAACTTCAGCAATTCATGAGGGAGAGACGCTCTGATTCAAGCTCGCTAATAACACAACCCTCGCTATCGACTGATCTGTACAGGCTCTGAAAACACTCTGTGCCACTAATGTTTAAGGAGTCGGAAAAGGGAATTCATTCATGAGAAATGACCAAAAATAGAGGCGTCTCTTGAATGCCATATTTATAAGAAATGGAGGCCAACTCTCAGACCGCAATCCTACACAGACTTGTCAAACCGCGTGCCATTACTATCCCTTGTCTTAGCGCACTTGTCATGTAAGACTTGTACTCAAATGAAATATTTATTCTGCATAATAACTTCCAAAGGGGAATAAAGTATGGAATTAATTATTAATCATATGTATATTCAAAGCTTTTTCTTTTTTGGGAGCATTAGATATTCCCAGACAGCCTCAATCTGACGAGAGACCCCCGATTAAGTCTCAAACATAAGCTGAAAGATGATATGGGGAAGAGAAAAAGTAAGGGGGAGAACCGTAAGCTTTTGCCCCTTGATTTAACTAGTTCACAGGTGTCAGAAGAGGGATGTTTTGCAACACAAATTACACGGCTCATTTGACGGATACTAACTGTGCTCTAGTTCCGCGGAACAAAGTACATTTGCTGTGGAAGGGGAGTCAAGGTCAGGTCACCGGCAGACGTCATAAACTCCCATTAACGGGAGTGGGGAAATAAAGAAGGCCACTGATGAGAGGAAATGCGATCTGAAGCGATAGATATCTCATTTACTGCATTCTGCCCCATTTTGACACAATTTGCTTCAAGCCAGTTAATATGCAAGTTATCCATCTGAGAGGGCGTGAGACAGACCATTTCAGTGTCAATTTACAGCAAAAAAAGAGAATGTGAGTACCCTCCATTCTTCAGAGCTCTTTAGTCTAATTCAATTGTACCTTTCAATACCTTATGATATGCAGGAAGTGCTTGGATCGCTATATCACATTATGGGAGGATAAAATAGTAAAACGGATTTTTCTTTTTTTTTTTAAGGCAGCAAGTATGCACAGAGATAAAAGCAGATAAAAAGTCAAGCTTACTTTTGCCTTGTCTGGGGGTTGAAAAGTGCCTATAAGTGCTTTAGATAGTGCTTAGCAGTAAATGCAAGGCATCCATCAACTAACTGCCTCAAATAGTAATGGGAGAAGTTATTCCTTATTGACTTTATTCAACCCTCTGCCTGACAGACTATTCATAACCAGCTGTGGACATCGCAGGAGCTCTAAAAGATGCAGTAAAGGGAAGCCGGCCCATGTTCACACAAAGAAAGAAACTGCAAATAAAGAGGTTAAGCAGTTGTCAAAATTGATGTGGCATTTGTGAATTGCAAAAAACAAAAACATGAAACTTGCTTTAAGTACTTAACCAGACATAATATTTAATACACTGTTCTTTGTGTGTTCCTTGTATGGGTCCTGAAATTATTATTATTAATAATAATAATAATAATAATAATAATAATAATAATAATAATAAAAATTGCTTACAATTATATAGCACTTTTCTGTACACTCAAAGCGCTTTACACATTTTTTGGGAGGAGTCTTCTCATTCACCATCAGTGTGCAGCATCGACCTGGATGACGTGACGACAAACATATTGTGCCAGCCCACACAATACAAACCTGCTGATCGGTAGACAGACTGATATAGCCAATTATGATATGGGGATGGTTAGGATAGACAAAGGCCAGTGGGCAAATTTGGCCAGGATGCCAGGGTAAAGCCCCTACTCTTTTTTCAAGGACCTCCTGAGATTTTTAACAACCACAGAGAGCCAGGACCTAGGTTCAACATCTCATCCAAAAGACAGCACTCACTGAGCAGTATAGAATCTCCATCAACATACTGGGGCGTTAAGACCCAGACAGCAGGTCAAGCACCCTCTGCTGGTCTCACTAACACCACTTCTGGCAGCAACCTATATGTGGTCTCCCATCCTAGTACTGACCGAGCACAGCCCTGCTTAGCTTCAGTAGGCAACCATGTGAGAGTTGCAGAGAGCTAGCTGCCAGCTATAGAGAGCTTTCTTTACTCAAATTGCATTTTCTCTCCCAATAATTATTCATTCATTTAATTTACTCATTCATTTCATTATATTAACTAATAATGAAAAAGACTAATTCATTACCTTTCAATTTTAAAATTACATTAAATACTATTTTGCATTTTTTAATGCATTTTGCTCTATTTTTCTGTATTGTATTTTTTTTTATTCTGGGATACAGCAGTAAGGGCGTCCACTTGTAAAACATATGCCAGAGTAATTGGTGATTCGTTCCACTGTGGAAAACCTGCTAAAGCAGGGAATGAGTGAGTGAGTGAGTACATGTGTATGCGTGTGTGCATGAGTGAGTAAAATTAAAACATGGTAAAAATATGCTTTGATAACATTATTACTATTTTATTATTATTATTATTATTATATATTTTATTTTTTATTATTAGTAGTAGTAGTACTAGTAGTAGTAGTTGTTGTTGATCTAGTAGAAGTAGTTGTAGTAGTAGTTCTGTTTACTGCATTCTGGCTAGGAATTTTTACTAGGGATTTTTACTAGACCTCTTTCATGGCTTCACACAGAAACATCAACGCATGCAGCATGACATTTTATTTATTACTTGATTGTATAAGCTACCTCACAGAAGTGCTCTGTTTGTTAACAGAGTTGTTGAATGTTAAAATATGATGAATTAAATAAAAAATAAGTAGCATCCTGGATCTGTTTCTTCGCTCTTCTTTATTTTTTTATGTATTATAGAAGTATTGGATCGGGTTTCAGTATTGGTAGATACTCAAAATCAAATGACTCGAACTCGAGGGCAAAAAAACCCAATCAGGACATTCCTAATTTTTACACAGTCACAAGCCTTAAAAACATAAGCAGATCACAAACTTTTTAGTAACTTCATGGATAAACTTTGCATTGACTCATGTGCATTTTCTGCTGCATAACCACAATTCATCATTGCAGATCCTGCCATGTGACTATTGTGGATGTACACATTGCAAAATCAATGCTAAAAACTATATACACTCCAGACTTAATAAACATATACTCAATGTCATGTAATGAAAGCAAGCTTGTAGAAGCTGTGTGAGTAAACCTTACTCATTTGGCCTCGTGAGGTGTACTAGCGACTAGAAATGCACCAAAATAAATATTCTGGGCCAAAATTTAAACGAATTCCGAAAATTCTGGAAGCACCTGGCCAAAAATGCTTTGTAATAATAATGTATTGTTTTACAAAATAGTATTAAGTAATTATGTAAGACCACAATTTATTAACAATGAGTCAAGAGGCGTCATTCTATCATTGTTACCATGGCAGCATGCAGTAGGACTATTGCATCAGCAAAAGCAATTCCTATTGTCAGGTTATTTGAGCAGTCATTGTTTTTCTGGTGAGCATGTATGGTACATGCATAGATAAGTGTGTTTCACAGAGTGGAATATTGAACTATTTTGAACTTTGACTGTGGTATGCAAGCAAGTCAGCGGTGTACTTTGCTGCATTTAAGCTTTGGTTGGGCAGCAACAAACCACTCTTGCACAGCACACGACATTGAAATGAATGGGTTTCATAGCGCAGCCTAACACTTTGCGCATTCAGTGAAAAAGTGACTTTAGAGAGCAGAAAAGTGAAACCAGTGGTGGCACAATGGCTAAGTGGTTAGTACTGTCACCTTACAGCAAGAAGGTGTCTGGGTCGAGTCGCAGCTGAGCCAGTTGGCATTTCTATTTGGAGTTTACATGTTCTCTTCGTGGTCACATGGGTTTTCTCTGAGTGCTCTGGTTTCCCCCACAGTCCAAGAACATACGCTATAGGTGAATTGAATAAACGAAATTGTCTGTATTGTATGAGTGTGTGAGTGAATGAGTGTATATGGATGTTTCCCAATACTGGGTTGCGGCTGAAAGGGCATTTGCTGCGTAAAACATATGCTGGAATATGCTGGCAGTTCATTCCGCTGTGCCGACCTCTGAAATAGAGACTAAACCAAAGGTAAATGAATGAATAAAATTTGCTGCATCGATACTAGTGGCTCTGATCTTTAGTGGATTGTTAGCACACCCACCTCCCATGCCAGATGCCAGAAATGCTGGTTTGAAACCCATTTGCAGGTTGGGCCAAGCAGAATTTAGTGGTTACATTGGTGTCATAATTCAGATAGGATTGAGGTTTAGAAGGGTGACATGCAGCTTTTTTTATAAGCTGTATGAAAAAATAAGCATTTGAAAATTGCTAAGATTCTACAATTAAATATTTTAAAACATAGTGCAAAGCTTATGCAATTTGTGAAGCAAATACAGAGGAATAATAGAGTTTTATTCTTTTGCTTCTACTAGTTCATAGGCTTGAGAAATAAAAAATATTGCATTTGCCAGGATGGGTCAAATCGGGTGGGTGGATTCATGTCACAAAATCATCGCAACTAACCAGTGGAGTGCATAAAAAGCTTCACTGGGCAAAGAGAATTTAAGTTGCAATTTATGCAAGGCATCTACATGGTCAATGCAATAAAGCAACAGAGAAGATGTGCAGCTCCTGTCTCAAGCATCCTGCATAACAGCAGCATTAAATCAGGGCATTTTAAAGCACTAGGTTTATTCTGTGATCTATTAAAATGAAACATTTAATGTATTTGTGTGCTGTGGTCCAAAAAGTCCAAGACAGAGGAATCCTACAGACCTGCAAGTAGTGCATGCATTCATACCAAAGGATATGAAAAGAAATTTCGAGCCGACTTTAAATAATCCTCACCTAAGCTGTCGGCAGGCATATTTCATAGCATTAATATTTACATCGCATCAGAGTCGAAGGACTAAAATCTGAAGATGTGTGCTTGGACAAATTTAAAATGCATACATAAATATCAGCAGGTGGTATGAAATCAGGTGACCTACACTTGACATGCACAGAGACTTGTCAAGCATGCAAAAACAGCATTTGTTTTAAATAAGTGATGTGCTTTTTAACATGCTATTATCTGGTAGCATTTTGCCAGTAATGGAAAATCGTTGGTATCATACTATTTTTTAAGTTGAAAATTTAATATGCATCTGGTTTCAAAGTTTATTAACAGTCTGTACTGTTTGAGGCCAGAGTTACATACAGTATGTTAATCATTATAGTTGTCTGTCTGTCTGTCTGTTTGTCTATTATTTGTATGTTTATTTGAAATTGCACGTTAATTTATCAAGGACACATTATTTGATAACAAGTGAACTAATTCATAACATCAGAAAGAATTTGTAACTTTTGAATATAAAGAATCTATTAAAAAAGTATTATGGTTGACTGACCACTGACATGGAGTAGGCATGGGCCGGTATAAGATTCTGATGGTATGATAACCTTGGATAAAAATATCACGGTTTCACGGTATCACGATATTGTGATTACAGCTCTAAAATATATTATTTTTAAATGTTATTACGTTTTTTCCCCTTTGAACACATTATATTTTATTTTGAGAAACATTTATAATATTTTGGAGCAGTAAACATGCCAGGCTAAATAATGAAAATGAATCATAGACTTCTGCTGTCTTTATTACTTTCAAAAACACAGATTTATTTACAATTTAAAATGCCATCTTTGGATATCTTTTCTGCTGGAGATGCTGTTGCTAAAAAAATTTAAATAAAAAAATCTTACACATACCTTAGGAACGGTATTAGAGAAATTTTTGCGGTATGAAAACCTTGACTTTTCCAAACCGAGGTATACCGTGAAAACGGTTATCGCCCCATGCCTAGGAGTAGCACAACCATTTTATTTTATTATCAAACATTGATAATATTTTTAAATGTTTCTCAAGCAATTTAGATCAATTTCTGGATAATGTGACACTGAAGACTATAATAACTGCTGAAAATTTGGCTTATAAAAATGGTTTTATAACACACACATGATATTCATTCATTCATTCATTTACTTTTCGGCTTAGTCCCTTTATTAATCAGGGGTCGCCACAGCAGAATAAACCGCCAATGATGCCCTTCCAACCACAACCCAGGACTGGGAAACACCCATACACTCTTGCATTCACACACACATACTCTTTGGCCAATTTAGCTTATTCAATTCACCTAAAGTGCATGTCTTTGGACTGTGGGGAAAACCAGAGCACCCGGAGGAAACCCACGCCAACTTGGGAAGAACATGCAAACTCCACACAGAAATGCCAACTGACCCAGCCGAGGCTCGAACCAGTGACCTTCTTGTTTTGAGGTGACCTACTGCGCCACCGTGTCGCCTGTGTCACCTGTTTTTAGGTACAGACATCTTTAAAAAAAGCTTACTTAGATACTTACTTGTTATTTACTTAGTTAATTGTTACTTATTTACACAGACCCAAAAATGTAACTACCAAATTCGCTTTTTGCTAATCTTCGATGCCTTGAATGTATAGACCTAAGGCTGGTCTTGGCAGACTATTGAAAAAGTTTTAAAGTTAAAAGCTGAAAAAGTTGTAAAAGTAGCATGAAAAAGAAGATAAAAAAAGTTATACTATACTCAACTGTAAAAAAATAATCATAATTAAATCTAATAATTAAATCTAAAGTTGTTTAAAATTCAATGCTTATTTCTCCAAAAATAGATTTTGGGGCTTTTACCAAACTTCCAAATGTGTCCAGTATATTAAATTTGTTTCCCAATAATACATTTAAAACCAGGATATTTACAATTTGCAAAGATATTAAAATGGATATTTAGTTTAATATATTTTTATATACTATGATAGTATATATTTGTTTTATACAGTTGAAGTCAGAATTATTAGCCACCCTTTAATTTTTTTTCTTTTTTAAATATTTCCCAAATGATGTTTAACAGAGCAAGGAAATTTTCACAGTATGTCAGATAATATTTTTTTTCTTTCTGAAAATGTCTTATTTGTTTTATTTCGGCTAGAACAAAAGCAGCTTTTAGTTTTTAAAAAAACAATTTTAAGGTCAAAATTATTAGCCCCATTAAGCTATTTTTTTTGCAATAGTCTACAGAACAAACCATCGTTATACAATAACTTGCCTAATTACCCTAACCTGCCTAGCCAACCTAATTTACCTAGTTAAGCCTTTAAATGTCACTTCAAGCTGTAGAAGTGTTTTGAAAAATATCTAGTAAAATATTATTTACTGTCATTATGGCAAAGATAAAATAAATCTGTTATTAGACATAAGTTATTAAAACTATTATGCTTAGAAATGTGAAAAAAATATCTCCATTAAACAGAAATTAGGGAAAAAAAATAAACAGGGGGGCTAATAATTCTGACTTTAACTGTATATTCTCTCACATAAAAATGCTAAAAAGTTTGACTCCCATGTGTATTTTTTCAGAAGCATAGTAAAAATGTAGGTAAAATGTGATGCATTATACAGTATGGTGACATACATTATATGGTGCCATGGACATACCTACTACACAGTACACACTGCCTGTAAAGAGAAGTATATCTGTATATAAAAGCAATGAGAGGTTGAACTCTCCATCTTGTTATTGGAAATGATGAGCCTCTCTTGTCGATGAAAATAGCAACTGCTGCCGCAACCCAATTATGAGCAGAATCTTCCCCATTTTGTTTTCTCTTTTTTTACCTTGTGAACAGTAGGTCAGATGGGATCGACCGGGCAGCGGCGTTCAAAACAGACAGCTCGGCCCCTATTTGAGGATCAATAGCAGTGGCTAATGTCTGATCTGTTTCTGTCCATATTCAAATTCGACGTGCTGGGATTGTAGCGCACGTCGTCTCCTCAAAGTCATATACGATTAGGCACGCCTGAAAGACACAATGAGGAAGAAACAGTGAGCGAGACAGAAAAGGAAAATACGTTAATTAACGAGGGCCTATCCACGCTTCCATGTCTCCGATTCAATATTAAAGGCCTTAACTGCATACATTTAAATGAGATCTCTACATATACCGCAATAAAAAGGTAACAGAGAGGGTACTTCCAAATATGGAGGGGAAAAAAATTGAATGAGATGAAATGAAACACTGACTAAGAACACATTTTCTAGCTCAGTACATCATGATATAGCTCCAGGCGCTACCTTTTGTCTAAATCTCCACACTGACTTAAACTGCGCATTGTAACACGACACCTCTGATTTCATGCAATATGGAGGATTACTGAATTGAATTGAACGCTCAGCGTTTTTGTTCACATTTCTAAATTAGGATTTTCTGTCTCCATAATGACAGAGAAGTCTCTCTTTTTGCCGAATCAATGCCAGCTATTTATATGAACTGTAATCCTTCACCCGGCTCTGATCTGCCAGCACTGTGATGGTTTAAAGTAATGACTAAAAAACAAAAAAGACACCCGATGAATGGAAATTGGCTTCATTCCATGTAAAATAAGATTTCGCTCAGTATCGGGAGACTTGTACAATGCTGAAGTACAAGGAGTCGGAAATAAATAATCAATGTGGGCCTATCTACATGTGTGTGTGTGTGTGTGTGTGATTTGGGGGGTGAAGGGGATGGTTAGCTGCCCAGCTTTTGTGAAAGTAAAGTGGAAATAGCTTGTGAGGAGATGTTTTGGTTATGCCAGTGATTCAAATATCCTCCTTGCTTCTTGACAGAGCGAGTCAGCCTGACAAGTAGGCTATCAGCCAAGAGATCATTAAGCTAAAGGGTTGAAGTGCCATCGCCAATGTGTGGGGGATGCCATGGCAACAAGGGTTCACCCTGCTTGAGAGACAAGATAAAAAACAATGAGAGGCAGGGTGCGGGGCCATGTAACGATCGGCACTGATCGATGGCTCACTCTTTCTCTCGCGCACTCTGCCTCAATTCTTTCGTCTTTAGAGATGGAGGGAAAAAAGAAAGGGCAGCACCATTTAGGCTTTGTGGCTAGCAGAGCTTGGGGGTCCTTAAACACATGTGAGATGGAAAAATGGTGAGGATGGGCAAACTGTAAAAATGGCTGAAAGTGATGATATTAAATCGGTGAAATACTGAAAAGTTCTGGCAAGAATCCTTCACAGATTTATGCTATTTAAAAGACTAGTCATTGACTTTTTTTTTCTTCAATGGAGAACAAAAGATCATAGTTTGAAAAGCATCTGTGTCCATACAATGAAAGTCAATAGAGTGCAACCGTCATGTTGCAGAATTAAAAATCCCATTCATTCTCCATAGGGGAGTTGATTCTGAATGATAACTAATAATAAACCTTTAAACAGAGACCCACTGTGAGCTGTGAGCTTGTTAATCGATGGCATATGCTTTTGGTAAAACCATAAGCCTGCATTAATTCTTTTTTTATATATATATAATTGTGCTCAACAGCAGAGATCTTGATTAAAAAGTAACATCACCCAACATTCTGCAAACAATTGTCTAAGGATCACATTAAGCAAATCATGCCATAAGAACTGCCACCTCTCATGAAGCACTGTGAATGACGTAGCATTGATCTCTTTACACTCTCAAACTACATGCAGTTTTTAAATGCATTGTAGTGAATTTAGCTCAGTTTATGAATATTAATGATCAACAATAACAAGTTATTATTAATTATGAATATTTATATTTACAGAATTAACTTATAGTTAAATTAACTAGATAAATATAACAATGACTTCGCCTGCTCGTCTGAGCGGACTCTGTAATTATTTATTTATTTAGAAAGGGAATTATAACTACTGTACTTCTTGTGAAGTAGATGAATAGTTTAGAAGTTTTAGTAAACTTAATAAGCTTATAGCAAGGGTCTATTGTTAAAGTGACCTTTTCTGTGCGGCAGAACAAAGACAATCCAATGTGGTTATATAGTGAGATTTATTTACTACTTTAATAACAAACAGACTTACAAAACATAGCAACAAAAACAAAGAAAAAAAAAGTGAGGAAATAAAGACCTTAGGTAAAAGAATGGCAAATCAAACTCAGTTCCACACAACTATTAAGAACCACCAAGACTATAAAAACACCTTTCTGATAAGAGGGACACAGCATAACGCACAACTAAATACCTGAATTTAGTGGGTCTGTCTCTCTCTTGTTGTGCGAGATTCTCTGATGCTTATTTATTATTTAATTATGAATATTTGTAATTTACTTAATTCGCTACAGCATAATATATATATATATTTTGGAATAAATGTAAAATATATTATCTCTTTACAAAATCAAAACCTTCAAATAAACATTTGTGTATATTTCAATCATGTTTTTGTATATGATGTAGTTTACAATGTTTTTCTCATACAGTTTCACACATAGATGACAATGTTCGTTTACAATGAAAAAATACAAATATAGCTGCAAGCAGCAATTAAGGGGCCAAGCAGTTCAGAGCCAGAATGAGCAAAGCAGTCCAGAGGCAGAATGAGAACATTTGTCAGTGCCGTAAACAAAAAACACACATTTCACAACACTTGGTCATCACGGTCTGCAGATGACCGGAGTCAAATGTGTTGATATTACAGCAAACGGTGTAGAAGGAGATTGCAAATGAATTTTTAATTAAAATCAACATGGCGGACAGGAAGTTTGGCCAAATATGGCATATTTGGTATCAATGTTCTCGGATTGACCAACCAATTTTACCACAATAAACATATGCAGTCTAAAGTTTTTAGCAACCTTAGATTCATTAATGAACGGTTTATAACTCGTGACCACTAGGTGGCGCGGTTACCAAATTTATATGTTGTGGCTATTGTGAGTTACCAATGACTCATCTAAAGTTCAGTGTCAATATGTTTAAGCATTGCAGAGTCGTAGCCTTCGATTCTCTTTGACATCGTGCCAGCACATTTATCGATGCCATAAACAACAAGTGTTTCGCTGAACCAATGGTCGAGCAGGAGTTCGTAAAATAAGTTTTTTGAACAAAGCCAATATGGCAGACAGGAAGTTTGCACAAATATGACATATTTTGTATAAATGTACTCGAAATGACCTAATGAATAATTTGATATCCGTTTTACCACAATAAACCTATGCAATCAACATTTATTGGCTATATTGGAAGATAAATTTTTGATAGTTAAAAGTTTAGAACGCATTACCACTAGGTGGCGCTGTTACCAAATTTCTGAGTGGTAGTTATTGTGAGGTGCCAATAAATTACAGCCTCAGACGATCTTTGACATTGTGCTAGCACATTTGTCGGTGGCATAAACGAAAACCGTGTCGCCTATTGATATAAATTCCATAACGTTTTGCCAGCATGGTCTGAGGAACAAATTTGGTGAAAATCACTGGTGAAATTACTGGAAGAAATGGGAGAAAGTGCAGATGTGATATGGCAGAAAAGTCCTGCCTTTTAAATAAAAGCCAATCACTAACTGACAAACTTAATGCATCACTGCAATTGCCATTATACACTCCAGATGCAAGGGGTGCAACTAAAGACAATAAGGCTTGTTTTAAACAGTGAAGCGGTCTACACTGAATGTGACACACTCAGTGTGCAGCAGTAAACTGATGATTCACTCCATTTATGATCACAAAGGACAAATGAGTTGCAGCGAGCGCTTGGTTAAGTCCAATGTAGACAGCCTCAAACTGTTGCGATATGCAAGACAACAGACAGGTTTGATGTAAACACTGTATCAGGAGCTCCAGGGGCAATAGAAACAAACAGTGTCCTAAAAAGTACTCAGTATGGCACAGGCTATTTGGCTGGTACACCCAATGTTAGCTTTTCTTACTCTATATGAAACAGAATTAGAAAAGCTAATATTGGGTGAGATATAACTTAAGTTAATATTTGAGATATAATTTTGTCCACTTTCACACAGTGCACAAAATGTTCACAAAATGAATACAGACCTGCTTGTGTGCCTGTCACAATCTTCTGTAAGGTTTTTCAGCATATCAAGTAATGTAGTTAACCTACATGTGAACACGAATCTCTGAAACCAAGCAGAGTGGACATGCTGTTTTTTAATTGTTAAAAAAATCGATTTTAGTGCAGCTGCTGAAAATAACATATGATTAAGTAATCAAGCCATGTTAACAAAGCAATAAGACAGCAAACTTGACTCTGTTTAAATGGCACCTATGATGAAAATCATATTTTAGGAGCTGTTTAGACAGAACTGTGTGTAGGTATAGTGTTTCCACAGTCATACTGGAGTGATAGAAACACAATGAGTCTCTTTTTTTTATTTCCTGATGTTAAAATAGAATCGAAATCCTTGCCATTTTGAGGCCCACTGCAACGAGACCTAGGAGTGCGGTATCCCCGCCCACCGAATTGATTGACTGCCATATATTAACATGTCTCTGTAGTAAGGTGTACAATCATATCAACAAGACAGGACATGCGCAAAACAACTGGGATTAAAAGATCTGTTCAGTGCTCTGTGATCATCAATCATCATCAAATGTGATCAAGAATGAGTGTTACAAGTTTAAAACGTTTTTAAAACCGTGCATGTTTGTAATGAATTACAGAGATTTTACCGTCTTTATCGCCACAGCCGCATGTCAGTGCAATTATAAAAGAAGATGCTTCAATCCTGGTTTGTGGACGTTAAATCAGGTTTATTTTGTATAGCATAACAAATATCCATGCAGCAGTTTATATTAACGTTTATCGGTCACATTTGCTTGCAAAAACAGTGCAAAGTTAAACACATGCACTGTGTGTGTGTGTGTGTGTGTGTGTGTGTGTGTGTGTGTGTGTGTGT
>CAIGQZ010001278.1:1405899-1448206 GCA_903798205.1 Danio tinwini | reverse complement strand
GATCAGATCTTTCACTGGATGATGTGGTAGTAGTTGATGGCATTATGAATATTAGTGGCAGACCGGGGACACAGAGCTCCGACTAGGTGTGACTTTTGGCAGTGTTGGCTGGGAGATCATCCAATGGGCACCTGCTGCTGCTGCCACCAGCGTCTGTGCGCAGAGAACAAAAGGGGCCATTGAGCACATAACAGCTGTTGCGCTGTTGCCTGCCTGAGGGCCCCCGGCCCCCAAGGTCTGTCTACTGGGGGAAGCCCCCTCCTCCTCTTCAATGTTGACCTCCATACAGCTTTTTCAAGAGACTGCATGGTAGCCATCCTGCTGCCACATTGTTAAATACAGAACAGTGACGTGGGATTCACTATCAGCCTCGGTCAGGTTAAAGGGATAGTTCACCCAAAACTGGAAATTCTCACCATTCACTTGAAACATAGTTTTTTGAGTTTCTCAGCGCACATGAAAAATGTTGGAAACCTGCACACATTGACATCTATTATATTACTATGTCTGTTATATGTGTAACATTTTTCAGAATATCTTCCTTTGTGAGACTCAAATGTTTGAAACTTGAGAGAATAAATGGTGATTGAATGTTCATTTTTGTGTGAACTATCCTTATAAGAGCTTAGCATGATGGACCAAAGCTGCTTGGAGAATAAAATGAAGCTTCCAGCATCTACTTCTTCTCCAAAACCTTACTTCATCTGCCACAAAACATATGGAGGATTTCCGATGTTGCGTAACGGCCATTGTTGTAGAACAACAATGTACATGTGTACCGTTTTGTTCAAATAATTGTAAGCAAATTCAGCAGTTTGCCATTTTTATTAACCGAAATGTTACAGCCAGAGCCCCGAAATTGCCTTAAGCAGATTCCAGTCACCAGCACAGCACCCAAAACACTGCCAGACCAAGGCAGCAGAGCGATTGTCAGTGTGCAATGTAATGAATTACCCTTGTCTCAGCAGCAGCTGTTGAGGAGCTCACAGACCTCAAGTCCAGCCGTCTGATATTGACAGACAAAGCATCACACTGACATCTAGTGGATCATGTACTGGGTCTCTCCCTAACACTCGTACTCAGGCTGCAAGCAGAGGGCACTGTGTTATGTAGATGCACGAGCGAGACAGCCATTACAGGCCCTGTTCACCATTTTGTGACGTTTCATAGATCTCATACATGATGCTGCAGTTCAGTGCATCTGCTGTTTTGGACTCGTGTTGTGAAGCAGCCCATATTTTTTTTCCCAATCTGCATGGATTGCTTTTTGATAATCAGATCAGCTTAATGGAAGACTGCTCACAACGCAACGATTCCAGCCAAATTAGGCTGTTTCTGTACATGGATGTCAGATTAAACTTACTGGGGGTTTTCCAATAAACTGTAACGTGGTGCACTACAGGATGTAGCCTTGAAAGTAGATTGAATAGTTGTCATTAAAGGGATTTAAAGTCATTTTTTAAATTGATTCATCTTTACTTGCTCTCATATCTTTCAATACGGTGCCAAATATAGTTATTTTTTTATATATACAACCATACATACAAGTTGGCAGTGTATTGAAAGACACATGAGCAAGTAATGATGCATTATTCTGTAACTCCACATATTTTAGAAGAGACCATTGTGCTGTACTTAAACCATTTTATTCATTTTTTTTTAAGTAAATTTGTTTAGAACAAGATTCTTTTAATATACTTTGCTACTATCCTTCAAACCACTTTTACTGATCGGTCTTAAAGAGATGTAATCAATTTAAAATCTAGCAATACAATCTTTTAAAGTGACTCACAATCACTTATACTTTCCTAAATTGTACCTAGCATTAAAATGGCATTTACTGCTTTATAAAATGAATATAATTACTTAAGTGTGGCACTGACAAATGGACTATACCCATTTTTAATCTTCAACTGCTACTTGGAAAAACTAAACACTTTAAAATCCTTTCTAAGAGCTTAAAATGAAATAGCAGCTGTGATCCACATATTACAAAAGGTGCACAATATTACATTACAATCAAACACAGAAAGAGTTAAGGTGTTGTGTAAAGAGTGGACTGTACAGCTGTCAAGCATTTAGTGAACATGGATGATATCTATATATACAAACATATTATTGAAAATGCAGGTTAACTAGATTGCTTGACGGCTGTGCAGTCCACTATGCATAACACCTTAACTCTTCTTGTGTTTGATTGTAAATTAATAACATTAGGGCTGGTCGACTAATCGAGAAGTAATCGAAATGGACATTCAGAACCTATAACCGATCAAATTTTTTCTGGATGATTTTTTCCAATTACTTTCTCTATGTGTCGAGTCAAGTGACTCTGTTGTTAGTCTGAGGCTGATTTATACTTCAGCGGCCACATCTGATCTCTGATCAAGTAGGACGATGGACCCATTCTTGAGCCTTACTATGCACTTTATTGACGATGGTTGGAAGCTGCGTCAAAAATCCCTTGAGACAGCATATTTTCCATTAATTAAAAATATTGTGTATAATAAAATATTTGTTTACAGAAGAGGCACTGTCTAAAATATTATTTACAGGATATAAAAGTAATTTTATTTAGAGCAGATGCTGCTTATTTTATACCTTTAATATGAAAAACATAGAAAATAATGTGTTTCTAAAAGTGACAGTTATTTTCACTTTATCAGAAAAGTTTTTCAGGTAAAGTGCGTTTTAATTTCAGTTGTTTAACGCTGATGTTTAATAAATAATCATATCAAATCATTTCAAATCATAGAAAATCTGCCCTAGATAACGTACACCTTTTCTTAAGGCTGCTTTGGAATGAAAATTATGAAAAGCGCTGTGCAAATGAACTTGAATTGCAAAAACTCAAAATCAATAAACTAACCAAAATGGTAAAAGTTAAAAACTGTCTGAGACAGCAGCTTTATTTAGACATATGATATAGAGAAATGTAGCAGCATCTCATTTAAAAACAAACCTATAAAAAAAAAAAGTGAATGATCAAATTGGGTTACAAACACTCAGAAGATGACCAGAGGAAAATCTTAAATATAAAAAAATCTGAGACCTAGCTTCTGAAGCTGGTGATTTTTCTGGTCTATTCTGGCAGTGGAGACTCGAGTCCCCATGACAACCTGTCAGGATTTTGCTGGTCCAAATGGCAATCTGAGCCACAGAGAGTCATGCCCATGTTTTTGTGGGGGGAGTTCTCTATGGTCATCTTTCCATCTGCTCCAGACCCACCCTTTTTAGCAGCAATCAGAGTCATAACAGCTCTGATGTTTTGGCAGGTAGTCTATGTTTGAAAATTTAAAAAGATTAAAATACCATACATTTGGACCATTAAAACGGATGTTTCCTTTCCCCTTGTCACAGAGAGCGAAAGAGATGAGAGGGAAAAAAAGAAGAAAAAAAACATTTTTGGTCTTGAGTCTTATGCCAATGCATGTGAATGTGTCCTGTAATGCCACTGATTTGTTAAATCGGAGCTGAATTCATCAGTCAGCACTGCGTCCTATTCCATACATGAAGGAAGTCAGGAGACAGTGCTCTCTGGCTTCTCGCTGCTAGGTGGTGGTGTGAGCACTCCAGTGGGAACCGGAGACCTCTGACTGCTCTCAATGTCCACTAGTTGATAGGAGTGAACCTTTCCCTGAAACACAAAAAAAAAGAAAAAAAAAAAAAAGAAAATTAAATAAGAGGAATTGAAACACACATACGTTGTGACCCTGGGACTAATTTATGCAAAAATTCTTGGAGTACAAGACAGACCACCAAAAATTCAAAAAGTACAAAGTCTGTTAAACCAGCCAACCTTTCAAAACCACTTAAAGAGCCCCTATTATACATTAAAAAAGGATCATATTTCGATTTAAAGCATTTAAATCAGTTTTCAACGTAGCATTAGACACGATATGGGAATATAGAGTTAACCTGATACAGTGCAAGCAGTTACAAGTAACAACACAATTAAATACATACTTTACAAGCTAGAGAAAACAAGGCAGCTATTTACTTACACTTATGAAATGTGTCGTGGGCCAGGTCTGATTTCATTAATTATCTTTCATTTTTGGAGCTTTTCTCCCTTTTCAGCTGTAGATCATTTCTATTTGCAATCATTGCTGTGGCACTTCTTGCATGTTATATGTTCTCAGGGCTTACCTGTGCTCTGCTTTCTGACAAGCTATCTTTTCGGGCTCCCATCGCCTTTACAGTGCTTTGCACCAGCCCGAAGTCCAGCGTGCCTTTGTTTGACTTGTACATAATAAACTGTCCTGATTTTGCACGCGTTACACCAAATTCTGTGACCATCGTATTCTGTGACGCTAGTAGGCACTGTTCTCACTGTTTGGCTTGAACTCGCTCCTACAGCATACTCTCACATTAATGCACTGGAATGAACTGTTCAATACTAGTATCTATAAAACAAAATGGAGGAAGAAACTAATCCATGAGCTGTGTACTGAAAGTTCATTGTAAGCATGTAGATTGCTGAAGCACTTTTTCCTCAAACTTCCAATAATATCCAGGTAAGCAAAGCGTCTTCATGACTCATGACTTCAGGATCTGTCTGTCTTTGCTGCGGTGTTAGTGGGCGGGGCCGCAGGTTTAAATTTGAGTCTGCGCACGCAACCATTGTTTCGTATCGACGTCACACCAAAAAGGCTAAAGACTCGTTATCAAGACGATTCATTTAAACCACTACGAGTCGACTCTTTTATAGATGAATCAATAGTTTTAAAAACGGCCCACTTTCACATTTAAGCTTTAGCTGGATATTTCACTTCAAGCCGTGTTACACACTACATGGGAGGTCAATTTCAAAAACCTATAATAGGGGCTCTTAAAGGTTAATTTAAATATACACGTTAACATGCATGTGTGCATATGCAATCAAGATAATATACTAGAATATTTTGGTCTCAGTCATAATTTCTTATATTTTAGAACATACCTGTATTTCAAAATTTGATGACCAGATGGTCTTTCAGCTGCAACCCATCACTAGGAAACACCTATACACATTCACATACAAACACTATGGACAATTTAGCTTTCCCATTTCACCTATAGCACATGTCTTTGGACCATGGGGGAAACCTGAGCACCAGGAGGACACCCACACGAACATGCCAGATGTAAAATTATCATTTTTTTGTTAAAGCAGTGCCTAAAAACAGTTCTGAATTGCCCAGAGAGCGTGAATGGTCACGTGATGTACGTTTTCGGTGGAGTAGTGTGGACGGAGATAAGTTTAGAAACACTAGATGAAACGCTAGTGTGGACACGGATTGTTTTTGATCTAAAATGCCGTTTCAAAACGAAAACGCATAAGTGTAAACGGGGCCTAAAGCTCATATGTGATGACCCCACCTCATCACTAGGTTGAGGCTTAATGTCCAGGGTCTGTACATGATACCAGAATTTTCAGGGAGACTTCATTATGACACATTCCAACAGGATACATTTGATTTACACAATGTTTTTTTCAATTTTATTTACTATATTTGTGTTATACACCTCAATCATTACTGGGCACTACATTGGTCACTTGCTGGAGGACAGAGGACACCACTTTTTGTATATGATGACACCCTACCCTGCACTCAGCCTGACCCAGAGGAACCCTCAGTGACCCAAGCAGACCAATGAGATGAAAGAGTTCTAAGAGAAATGATTTGTCAAATAAATTGTTTGGTCTGAAGCACTGTTTATTTCCTGAAATAAAAAAAATAATTCTCTTAACATTGCTTTATACATACACACCTTTCAACATGTAAATTTTTTTTCCTGTATATTTCTCACCTTAAGGTGATGCTCATGTGACTTTATTTGTCTTTGAAGATGAACCTTATACAGATACTTTAGAATTTAAATAAAGATTGTTTTGTGATACAATAGAGAAATTCAAATATGAACGTGCAAATTCTTACACTGTTTGTTAGTTGAGGCAGAAGGAATTTCATCTGCATGCGCAAAAAAAAACAAAAAAAAAAACAATTTATCTGACAACAATTACTTACAACTGTGACAGATTGTGTGGTTTAAGGTCAAACAATTCAACCACTGACTAGCCTTATTAAAGGACAGGGCAGCTCCTCTATCTGGTGGCCAGAAAGAATATTCTAGAGTGTTTAATACAACTCCAGTAATCAAATATTACCTTTTAAAAGAATGCGTGTGTTTAATTTTGACTTTGGACAGAGTTGTTCTAGCTCCAGAGGGATAACAATTTCTGTAAGCCTTATACTAGTCAATATACATTATTATTGTGGCCTTAAGAAAAATAATGGCAGGACAATTAAATGCATGAATGGTTACACAACATACTCAAAAAGGATGTTAAAGTTAGCCTACATTTAATTTTTCTTAAAAGGGAGGGTGGCATGTGTAATTTATTAAACTAATGAATTCTCTCTTTTTTTTTTTAATCCATTTATTATCTTATATTTATTTCCTTCGTTGATGCAGATGTGTATTGCTTTTTCTTTATAATCGGCCTTAAATTCCTCGTATGCCAGCATTTAAACCTCCAACTCCATACTCACGGTAAGCAGGTTTTAGGTTAATCAACCGAGGGTTCAGGGTTTAGCAGATGGGAAGTTAACCCAGCTTTCTGGAATACCCCCCAGGTGGTCACTTTGGTTATATTGATAGTAAACAGCTGATTTTCAGGTGCTGCGTAACATCATTGCATCTGCTGCATTTCAAGTTTCTTGATTACACCAGAACAAGTGTACAGTTCCTAGCTATATCAGGCTAGAAAATTGCAATGTTCCATTTTCCATTAGTCTTAGTACACAATTCAACTACAAAAGACTTGAACTTTACATAGAAAAATGATTGAAACTAGTCACTTTTGAGTGAGATGCTAATGGTCCAATCCTTTTCAAATGATCTATACTAAGCTAATCAAATAGTGACCCTGCCAGACTCAGAGCTTGGCTCAATAGATTTGGTTCAATTCTAGCGGACTTGTAAAATGAGCCATTTTAAGAAATGTTCTTTTAAAAAGATATTTAGGCTTGAGGACAAATGTTTGTTGCGGTCGTAACAATTTTGGTTCTAAATCTCTTTTTAGATTTCTTTTGGAGAGAGATGAACTATAATTCTACATTATTTTTTAAAGGAAATTATAAAAGGTGATATTCACCAATGTGTGTATGCTGCCATTTAGTTCATCTGCTATTTGAATCCCATTGTAAAGCAACCCACCAGTGCACACATTTTTTTCCCACCAATCTGCATGGATTTCTTTTTGGATAATCAGATCATCTTAAGATAAGGCTGCTCATAATGCAACCATTCCAGCTCCATTAACAGCCAAATTAGGCTGCTTCTGTACATGCATGTCAGATTAAACTTACTGGGGGTTTTCCAATAAACCCTGATGTGGGGCATGTTAAACGCGTTATCTAAAGCTTTAAAATGTGACTTTAACGTTGTCTATGCTTGACATGTGCATTAAATGTTTCCTGTTGATTCCATTATAAAGTTTAATACTTTTGTCATTGTTCTGAACAGTTACATTTCAGAAGATTTATGCGCTACTCCTTCAATACCAGTGTTTGTTCCCCCTCAATGAAAATGAGAGTGCAGCATCCAGAAATTATTAAAGGCCGATTTATACTTCTGCGTTAAGCACACGCGTATGCTACAGCGCAGCCTACGTGTGGACGCATAGCCCCTCGCCGTAACCGTCGGCAACGTTGACACGCACCTCTCAAAAAACGTAACGCGTACGTGTAGCGCAAGCTCTGTGATTGGTCGGCTTGGTAGCGCTGACGAGTGTGGGCAGAGGTGAGAGCCGCGCGCCTGATGCAGCGAGTGTTTACAAGTGTGGAGTCCCGTGAAGGAGCTCCGGATGGAGACAGTTGTTTTGTGTTTACCTTATGATTAAAGTTGTTGCATGTCCGCCGGATCCAGCCTCAAAATGAGCGAATTTGAGCCACTTGTACATTAAGGAAGTGTTCAGAAAAACCAAAAACACCAGCGAAGAAACTCGACACAGAAACAAACACCTACTGCCAGCTAGCTTTTCATAAGTGTATTGCAGAAAAAACAGAAACAGTGCGCAGAAGTATAAATGCACGGCTATGCGGAGGCATATGCCGTGGGTTACGGCGATCACTTGATGCAGAAGTATAAACCAGGCTTTAGGGTAAACCAAAGAAAAGATTATTACAGAGAACTTTTAAACACCAAGTAAACGTACCAGCCATTCCAAGTAAGGCACATGTGTCTGGATATTGTGCATGTCATCTGCTGCTATTCCTTTGTATGTCTTTAGGGCTGAGCTGCCTGCTTCACGGATAGACATGGCAAAAGGAACCATCCATCGTACACACTCCTCTAAATCACACCACTTCAGCCCTGAAACAAATTAATAAAAAGTCACTTCCAAACACAAATTCAATTGTGTAATTGTCTATTATATGCGAAACCCTAAAAACAAATCAGTATTATACCTGAAACTTTTATCACTAGCTCCAGTGAAGAAAAGTGGAAGAGCGCAGAAGCTGCAAGAAGGCTGTAAGAAAACTCCAGACTCCTTACATCCAGAATACACAGATCCAAGAGCTTTAAACAAAGACAATAAAAAGGATACTAAATAAATTTGTTGTTGATTTGAATAACAATATCATATACAATTCTTTTTTCCTACCAAAAACAGTGTAAATCTACATCCCATTCATATTTCTATATAACTTTTATTCTTTAGAATTACAAATGGTTCTGCTGATTTACTTTTGCTTCATACTTTGAGATTAAGCTTAAAAAAAGTCCAGTGTTATAGCAGTTTTTCCTGTTCTTCATTGAATAAAGTTCTTTATTCCAATTGTGGTTGAACAACTTGTCTCTTATAGTAACTTTAATACAATGTCTGGATTAGCATGCATTATGAGTGTTCTTAAAGGGACAGTTAACCCAAAGATGTGAATTATGTCCTTCATCGTTTTCCTCAGAGTACTTCCAAACCTGTATGACTATAAAATGTCTCAAAATGGCTTCTTTTTCAGTCCATATACAAAGTCAAACAGGTTTGGAACCACAAAAGATTGAGAAAAATAACAATAGTTTAGGTAAAATACCCTAACTTCATGGGGTCAGTTTATCAAAGTTCATTCATTCCAAACATGGAAAAACAACTTATTGAAAAAAAAAAATATATATGCTTTTGCCCCACATTACATTTCTATAGTAACTTGTAGTAAAATGTCTGGAATAACATGCATTTAAAGTGTTCTTAAAGGGACAGTTCACTCAAAGATCTAAATTATGTCATTCATATATTTTCCTCCAAACCTGTATAAACTATACAGTATTTTTCAAAATTGCTTCATTTGCAGTTTATATAAAAAGCTGTACAAGTTTTGAACCACAAGGGATTTAGTGAGATTTGTTTTTGAGTACAATACCCTAACTTCATAGGATCCAATCATGTTTTGTGACTGCTTTGAGAAAGCTAAAGAAAACAGAACACTGCCAGGCCACTGGCAGGATACGACATGTGCAGAATATAAATTTAATTGAATCGCATCCCTATTCAGTAAATATAGTCACACACCATATTGTGAATTTAATCCAATTAATTGTGCCACCCTACCTCTGCAATCTGCACAAATGTAGCCTGTGGGTACTGGGCCATGAGAACCTCAGCAGTCTCCTTTAGATAGGCCATCTGCATATAGATGTTGAGCCAAGCAACTGGGGTTAAAGGACTCAAACTCCAGTTTAACTCCTAAAGAAAAACAAATGGGGTAAATTCAACATATTACACAGGAGCTGCATGTTTAGACATGATACTGAGGTTAACTGATATGAAGACAATATACCTTCATGATGATAATCTCCATGCTAAGAATGTCATCCTCTGTGCAGGCCCCATCAGTAACATAAGCAAACTGATGTACCTTAGGAGGGTAAATTTCCTTTGGAAAGAACATTTAAAAAAAGCAAACAGGTTCATATTGTTCTGATTATTCTGCCTTTTCACTACAACATGAACAACACTCATAGGATATTACAGCCCTTATCAAAAGTTCAGGTTAAAGTGCAAGGGCATGAGAAAGTAAAACTAACCTCCATTTTGGCAGCTATAAAGAGACAGGAGATGCCTATTAGCTGTAGAGTTGTTTTCAGGAGATTCTCTTGTGTGGCCATGAAGCGATCAAAGTAGTCCTGACCCAAGTAAAATGTTTCCCTGTGTAACTTGTACACCTCACAAACCTGAAAGTGAGCAGACAGAGGTCAATAGTTAATAAAATAAAAATAAAAAAAACACTTCTAAAATCAACATCATACATTTCCTGAAAGAGTCCTTTGAGTTCAAACTAGGCATGGACTGGTATAAGATTCGGACACTCTGATAACCTTGGATAAAAAGATCACGGTTTGACGGTATTGTGATTACTGCTCTAAAACATATTTTTTTTATGTCTGGGTAAAAACAAAAACTTTTTTTCCCCTTTGAACACAATATATTTTATTGTGAGAAACATCCAAATAATACTAATCAATCATTGACTTATGAATCATTGACATATTTGGAAATCTTTTCTGCTAGAGATACTGTTGTGCTACATAAATAAATAATAATAATAATCTTAGATATACCATAGGAAACCTTAATTTTTTCAAACCACGATATACCTTAAACTGTTATCATCCCATGCCTAGTTTAACCCCCCCCTCCCCCAAAAAGACATATTTTATGCAAAGCATAGGTTATGTACACAGATCACATGATGTTCATAACTGTACACAAATACGATTTGTTACCTTGGTTTTAAAGTCATAGCTCAGTATGTTTTAGCACAGCAAGGGATAAAATGCAAGAAGGTTTGTTTTCCTTCTATTATATTAGATTAACTATGGCTTGGTCTTTAAATAGAAAAGTCTTTTAATAGCGTAGCAACCTTCTCTTCACTACAGTATGTTTCGGTCATAAATGCCAAATGTCTATTTGTCCATTATTATTATTATTCACCCATTTATATTGCTCTATGTCAGTTTGATGCACATGGAATGGATGAAATTTACACATAAAAAGGAGGGCAAGTTGCTAAAAAAAAAAAAAAAAAAAAAGATATGGAATATAATGATTTTTAGGATGCATAAACATGCTAATATGAACTGCAAAACAGGAATAGAGGGTTTCATCAAGTCAAATTCAAGACCTTTAAAACCATAATGAATGAAACTTCAGACTTACACAAGGCAAAACGCTAAAGATTTCTTTTAAAGTCAAAATAACAAACAAATATTGTATGGAAGACAATTAAACAATATTAATAAGTAATTAGAGTCAAGTAGTAAACGTTTCTTAAGCTATTGAAATATATCGTTAGTGATTGGGTGGGTGTTGGTCCAATTGGGTATAGCTTTACATAGGAAAACGGGACATAGAAAAATTAAGACCCATTTACAAGACCTACAACACAATATTTCAGTGGATGTAAGACTCTAAAAATTTGGATTTTAAAATTTAAGACATTAAGACCCTGCAGATACCATGCAGGGGTGAAACTGAAGATTTTAAATTGTAACACATTTAGGGCACTTAATATAAAGCCTGTTGCAAGTTTAGAACTTTGGTCCTGTTGTTTTTCCACAGCACCTTAATGAATTCTTTCGGTGCCGTTGATTATTCAGACACAAATTCAAAGTAAACATCTCAGCCATTTTGTTTTCTAAATTAAGTAATAATGCACACAATGGATACAATTATTCTGCAATTCATTTAGTTCAAAAGCTGAACCGACAGACCCTTACCAAAAACAATACGCATGCATGATTGTATCTCTAGTGTGATGCAGCTTTCATAAGTGATATGTCTATGGAGTTAAAAGAGGGCAAGTGACATTGAAAGGTATTTTTTAGATGTAATTTCCAAGGAGAAACGCTGCAGAAAAAGGATGACTCTTTCATTCGCCAATCAGTGTTAATGCACTCCATCAAATGGATTGTATTCTGGGATTTATTTGCAGTTGTTTTCTTTTTAATGACAGGAAACCTGACAACTTGGGAACTGCCTTTGCAAACAACATGAGATTTAGACAAGAAAGGCTGAACTCGCAATGTCTCCACCCTTGTTAATGAGATTAGATTAGGATGTGTAAATGGTTAAACAACCATTACAAACCTCCATTAGCCAGTCCAGCAGAATCGCTCTCATTTTGGGTTGAAGATTTGGATGTCTCTCCATAACATGCGTATCTCGCAGGTATAGCTTGTCTTTTCCGAGCAGGTTGTTCCAAACTTCATCTTTGCTTGCCCAGCTATGGGAAACAAAATTACACCGTTAGTTTACTCCAAACACAACCCAATGACATAAATCATGCCTTCTTTGCCCCACACATGTACATCGGGCTTAAGATCACTTCTTAATAAGAAATTTCACATGTCAACCCTTATACATTTCCCCCTGAAGTAAGTCCTCAAGAATGTAAACAAAGATGACTAGTCAGACAAGATCATTTTTGTACAAGTTTGCAAGACAATCTAATGTTGCTAAATAGCTTTTGGAAAGTAATAAATCTCACCAAAGAGCCGGAAGAGGGGTAGAGCGTGTGGGGGTGATGAAAATGCTTTCTGATGCATACTGTGTAAATCCCACACTGCCAAAAGCAACCGGTTCCTCGACTTCATCAGTTGTGGGGATCCGCCTGCATGGGCTTGTGTAACCTGTGTCGGGATTCCAGCAGGCCTGAGCAGGAGGACGAGATGAGAGAAGAGAACAAAAAAGGTAAGTGCTCTAACGGATATAAACAAAATACAAAAGCCCGCCCTCTGCAACTAGGGCAGGCTTTAATGCCATTTTGAATAGGACCATCCATGGCTCAAAAGCTTGTGATGTAAATTCAAGCCATGAGGTTAACCCTGATTACTTATGATCAAAAAAAAGCATCAGTGATTACTATCAGACAACGCCATGCAGAGGACAAACCCTTTGAAATTTTCATCTTCTTGATTTTGCACCAACTTTTTCTAATCTTAGCAAAAAAAGATGTTACAATTCCTGACTGGTGTGCCTCAGCTGCCTAACAGCACTGACTATGCTAAAATCAAAACAAAGAATGTAGTTTACATACACTGGACTGACATGGTTTCAAGTTTACTAGAAATTCTATGTTAAGCTGCTTTAACACAATATACACTGTAAAAGTGCTATAGAAATAATTGTGAATTGAAATGTATATGAATCCTAGACATTGATGCTTCAGTTTGTATGCTCACTGTAAAAAGTAAACAAAATGTGTTAAGTTGCTTTCAGAGTACATTTGAACTTCAATATTATGGTTGGAATGAGTTTTAAAGACAAAGAATAAATAAATAACCCAATAAATACAAATTAGCCATTTCTATAAAAGCAACACCTGCATGTGTTCAAGCTTCAATGCTATTAGCCAACAGGCCATTTCATATTACAGTTTTATAACATGCTAAATGACCAAACAATTTTACTCAAAATTTCTTCAATGCAGACTTAACTGGTGTGTCTCAGCTGTTTAAAAGCACTGACAATGTGAAATTCAAAAAAAATAATAATAATGTAGTTCACATATACTGGACTAACAGTTTCAATTTACTAGAACTTCTATGTTAAGCTGCTCTGACACAATCTACATTGTCAAAAGCGCTATAGTAAACATGAATTAAATATACTGAACAATAATCCTAGAGATCTATACTTAAGTTTGTATATGACTGTATGAAGAAAACAACTGTTAACACATTGTTTCAGAATTTGACTTCTTCAATATTAGTCGGAACAACATACCAGCACTAAGTCACTTTGTGAAGACTTGCAAGAGTGAAATTGTGAATGAGTTTTGAAAACACACACACATACATATACATATATATTCTTTTTAATCTACAAATTAGCCATTCTCATAAAGCAACACGTGTACGTGTTTAAGCTACATTGTCATTAGCTAATAGGCCATTTCATATTACACCGTTTTATAACAAACACTAAACCACCAACCAATTTTACATTGAAATTCTTGATTGCACACTCAATCATTGACACTATTTACATGATTAATGTCATATTAAGTAAAATAATTTTATACTTTTACTTTCTTATATTCCCTTAACTGCATATAAATCCTTAATTTAAAGACTAAAACGTTTCCTTGTACTTGTACATGTGTAATGACAATAAAGTTGAATCTAATCTAAAACAGTCCTTCTTTGACATGAAAATAATAGTTATTTTGATAATAGATAACATGTCTATGCATGCTTTAAATATGCACAATTATTAAATCACTTCGAGATCTACTTAAGGGACCATATATAAAACGGAAATTGCCTTAACACCACTTATATGATCGGTGAGGCCTATGATACACATATCCTTACCTGGGATGCACATTGTTTCTTTCTTGTCATCTCTGTGACCTCTTCATCTGGATCTTGTAAATGCTGTGAATGAAAACAAAAAACGTTGAGTGATTTAAAAACTTACATTATGTGTATTAATAGAAGGTACACAAAGGTGCAAGCATAGCTCCCTTACAATAGCCACGTCTGCTTTTCTCTTCCTGGGACGCACTGAAGTTGTTTTAGGAGCTTCATCTGCAGTGTTAATCTGTTCTGTTTGTAGCCTGCATCGAAAAGAAAGATATCGTTACATTTCCAGATTGGCCTGAAACTCTGTGCAAGTCACTAACTGGGCCAACTTTGCTGCAACTTTCCATGAACATCGATTGTCAAAACATCCTTAAAAAGACACGAACACGAAACTTACACTTTCTTGCTTGGCATGATATCCACGCGTGTAACCTCCTTGAATGTCGAGAGCCTAAAAAAAAACAAGTGTTACTTTATAAAAATGTCCGATTTGTAGCGTTTAATCCCAACCCCCCTCATGTGTAAAGTCTTCACAAAGCGCTTTGGCGCGGGGAAGTACAGCTGGCCACAGTGTTTAGGGGGTCAAATCTACACGAAAACCTCAACATATTTCTTCAAGAACACAGATATATGCTCTCCACAGTCTATATTTTCGAATCAATCCCACCATACGCTGATATTGGCCTTGTATTTTTATTAAAACTGCACGTTTTCGTAGCTCTACCCACGGGAGTCAGAAAATGGCCGAGCCAATCATTATTCCTCATTTCATTGAAGGCGCTCTCGCAGAAGCTCAAAGTTAAAAACTTAAGTCTAGGCAATCCGACATCCCCAAAGTTGCCTTCTCGAAAAACATTAAGTGTATATTACAAGTTTAATACTACTTTTCTCGATCTTTAACAACAAACAAACGATTGTGCAATGCGCGTACCTTAACGTGATGCTCTCCGAAAATGACTTCTCTCCAAGGGTATCCTCGACTGCAAAAGTTAGGATGATGTTACACGAGGCATTATTTAGTAAAACTCCTCCAGTAGTCTGTAAGCAGGCAGCATATGGCCGGGATGTGAAGTGTTCCGCAGTCCGCTCGTTCTGCGCTGGCGCCAGTATTTTTGCGCCTTGTCTTATAACCCGCCAGCAGTCGTTAAAAGGGGCCGTCAACGCGGGTCATTTAAAATCCCCGCTCTGCTAGAATGACAACGAAGCACCGCGATCAAAAACGCCGAAGGACTGGCAGCAGCGTGCATCGAGCGTGCAAAATATCTGCGTTATACATCAGGCATTAAGTGGTCAATAAAACAAAGTTTAGAAACATGAAGATTTTGCCGGCAAAATGAGGCGTGTGTTTGATGACGTCTTGTAGGGGCGGTGTTGAGGTAGCGGAAGTGCGTTGAGCACATGGCTAGCAGGCTCAAGATGTAAACAATCCAAGTGCGCGGGTTGAATAGTTGGATTTTATCGATCTGTAGTGTTATATATGTACGGAATGCGAAGTTTGGGTTGTGTTTGGTTGGCCGTTTGAGATGGCAAGTGTTGTCAAGGTGATAAAACGCATTATTTTCTTAGTTTCTGCTAGTGGCTCATGCAGGCAAATAATTTCCAGTGTATTGACTGGCGCCCCCTTAGAAATGCACTATATACTGCAATATACAGCAGCAGCAGTGTTATAAGTATATTATTTAAGCTGTGGACTATATAGGGCTTGGCATTATGTCCACACTTTCTCTCAGTAACCTTTGACCAGTCACGTGACCATCATAACACAAATCTGTGTTTTTTGTTGCTTGAAGAAATGAAGTTTTTAAATCTTTTTGGAAGGCTACAATCAAATGTCATTGGCATGATTCACGTCCGAGCATTGCCAGGTAACGCATTCATTTTACGAGAGTGGAGGTTTGTAGGCCTAGAGAAGAAATGCTGAACTCAACTTCTTTTCTTTTGCAGGAACCCCTTTGAACCGCTCGACTATCTCAGACATCACAGAGGAGGCCTGTCGAGAGGCGGAAATTTACCACAACGCGGGACTTGTATGTAAAATGTATAATAAACGTACATAAATGACTCAGTTTAAAACGAATCATTATTTAAAGTACAATCTTTTCAGTGAATCAGTGCATCTGTTTAATCGATTCTATTGAACAAACGGTTCGCGAGTCAACTGACTCAATGAATCGAGTCATCTCCACCTCTTCCGACCAACTGATAGCAATGTTGCTAGATTTAGTAGGTTTTTAGACTACCCTCGCAATATTTGTTATGATAACCTCTCTTTAACATGTTATAGGAAACATTTAACGGTTGGAGAAAGTGACTCAAATAATAAAAAGCAAATATTTTATTAAAATTGTTATTGTATAAAAGAAGAAACCACAGCTAGTTAGCCAATTGTTCATGTGTAATACATCTTGAAATTAGCTTGTACCCTAAATCGATTATCTAACAATCAAATATCTGAGGGAAAGGTAGCCTACTGGTAATTGTGTCTTATGTTTAGTGTATATTAAGTCAAGTTTAAAAGGATATTTCACGCAAAAACAAAACAAAAAAAATAAATCTTTTATTTACTCATCATTTACTTGTCTAAAATTTTTATGAGTTTCTTTCTTCTGCTGAACACAAAACAAGATATACTGAATAAAAATGAAAAACATGTAACCATTTTCTACCATAGTATTAGTTTTTTTCCTACTATGGAAGGCAATGGTTACAGAATTTCAGCTTGAAATATCGTATTTGTGTTAAGTAAATATAATTTTTGGGTGAACTATCCATTTAAGATGGCTGTATGGACTTTTTCTTTTAAACTTAGTTTTAAACGTGTTTTAAGAATTTAAATTACAGGTTCAAATATATGTAAAATTCCTTAGAGTTAATGCATGCAATTGTGTAACATTGTATTTTAAATAAAATTCCCAGTGATGGGTTGCGGCCGGTAAGAGCATCCTCTGTGTAAAACATATGCTGGATAAGTTGACGGTTCAGTCCGCTGTGGCGACCCCAGATTAATAAAGGGACTTAGCCGAAAATAAAATGAATGAATGATTGTATTTAAAAAGGAAAATATCTTATCATAAAAATATTCGATAATACATTTTTGCAATACTTAAATTCCTAACAAATCCAAATTAATATTTTTAAATCACTTTTTTAAAGTAAGATAGGCAATCATTTTAAACAATCTGACTTAGTATTTTACACAGTGATGCGGTTTTGTATCATGGCTATGTAAATAAATCACCACACTACATCAGAAGATTACCTTCTTTTAGCAACTTCCTCTAAAGATTATTTTGCAACACTGATTTATAATTGACCGAAAGCTCAAGACAAAATCATTACAGAAATTTGGTGACAAAACAGGTAAAGTTTTTATCCCTCAGTGATTTAAAAAATGTCTTTATTAAAACGCTATACGCCATGAAACAACCAATCAGGATCTAAATCACAACATTAGTCAAGTCAAGCTTCATTGTCCTTTCACTACATGTGTGTACACACAGTGGAATAAAATGTCGTCTCACAGGGCACGGTGCTACATATATAAACATAGTCATAAATATGAACACAATACTGGACTTAAGAGCTATTTTAAACCTATACATGGCTAACATACACGAGCAGTCTAACTATACTAACTATACATGTACTATAAATACTTAAGTATGCACATGATCTTAGACAGACCACACAAGTACTTTTACATAAAACAGGACTATATTGTGCAATACATTGTGCAAAAGAGGTATTTAAGGTTGAAGAAAAACAGTAGTGCAACATGATTTGTGGTACATTCATAATGTCCTGATTGATTCCTTGTGAGATGAAGTTTAAGTAAAGTGTCTGGTGCATATAGAGAGAAGAGTGTTTCTACAGGTGGTTTGTCAAGCCCACTCACCTGTGTGAAGCACACTCAGAAACGCACAATGTTTTTCTAGAGATATGAAGTGATTGTAAGAAAGTGTCTGGTGCAAATATGCAAAATGGTGCAAGTGTCTGAGAAATTGTCAGAGATGAAAGAGGGTTATCTGCATGTGGTTTGTCAAACCCATTTACCTGTGTGAGGCACACTCAGAGTCACATAATGTTTTGATGTTTTTAGAATTGCATATTGTTTTGAGGTTTTCATATGGTGTGGTGGGAAGGAGAGGAAATCCTGGTTTTGGGAGCTGGGATTGTGGATAATATTTCAGAGGGGGTACGATGATGATTGGAATTGAGGTCTCTTAACAGCTTGTGAAAAGAAAATGTTGAGTAGTTTACTGACATTGATTTGAAAAATGTATATGAAAATCAGACTGTGTGTGTGTGTGTGTGTGTGTACTTTATACATGATTGTACCTATATAATATAACTCCAGGTCACATGTCAACTCTAATGTCACATGTTGTCATTTCAACATTATGCTTATTATTACAAGAGGTCTCCATGACCTCAAGGGCAATTCATATTTTTTAAAGGGGTTGTCCAGAGTGTATTTTAAAGGCTTAGTTGTGTTTATAAGATGCAAAGCAATGTGTGCTCATGCTTCATTTGTAAAAAAATCGCATACATTTTTCATGTATCTTACTTTAATGATATACTGTTACCCAGCTAACATGTAACGACTGTCATATTTCGTAGTTCCTCCAAAAACCCGCCCTCAAGAGGATCTGATTGGTCAGCTAACATATTGTGCTGTGATTCGTGTATTTGCTCCACGTCACCAAAAAAAGCGTCACACCTCTACAAGCACACACTTTGCCTCTGCTGTGTAAATACTGTCAGTCAGAGAAGCTGTTAGACATATCAGTTTGAGCCTGAATTGGACAGAAAATAAAGAGGACAAAGCGGAGCCTCACGGCTGCTCTCTAAAATATAATCTGACAAGTGTCATTCACATATATTCGGAATAAGCATGTGTAAGTAATATGAAGTGTTCACATATCTTTGTTATTTGAGATGTAGGACGCAGGGAAAGCGTCCGCATAAAGAGACGCTGCAGCACTGCTGAAGATTGTGGCTGTTTACAGGGGCTTGACTGATAAATTTGAATTTGTAGCTAAATTGTTAACAGTGCCAAACAACATTTCACATTGTTTACATCCTTGTTTACATCCTCGCTGCAATACACCGTTAACGCTAGAAATTGTGCATGTAATAGATCAATTTTAACAAATAAAAATATTTACAGGTTGTGGCTCACAATCCACAGCTTCAGCTATTATGGTTGGAGCTGCTCCTTTTTTGAGGAGTTTTTAGCTGAATCCAGCACTGAACTGAGAGAGATTCTGGAAGCTGTCCTTTGTCAAATGCTAGATATATTTTTTTTAATTCTTTGCAACATAATTAAAATTTAATTGTAAGCACTTCTTTCTTTGTGTCGTGTCCTTTAAAAGCCCAAAAACAGAAACAGAACAAGCTCTGTGAAAATAGCAGCATTTGGATGGCATTTTAGCTATCGCTATAACATTACAGCGCCGCTGGCTGCACCCCTTCACTGCGTGTGGTTAATGCACGTAACCTGAAGCGTTTGTGATCTCACTAGCCAGGATGTATTTTTTTGTAGTCTCCAAACTTTGTTCGCTGTAGGCTTTGCTAAGTTAACTCTGTAAAAGCCAATGTTTCCCTTTTCATTTAACTTTGAGCGTATTACATTCAGAGGTGTTGTTCATGTTCACACTGCTACTTTACACATCAACTAAAGTTTAAAATATGATATCGTAGTGGACCACCCCTTTAAATAATGTATGATTTTGAAGTAAACTTTATAAATGAATTGATTTGCCAGTCAGTATGTGTTCAATATGTGATTGCTACTATTTATGTCCTCTGTGACAGGACGGGCTGATTATTGAAAACATGCATGATATCCCATACACCCTTGACGTGGGTCCAGAAGTGTGCGCATGTATGACAGCTGTGTGTACGGCAGTTAGAGGCCTTTATCCTTCTTGGCCACTCGGTGTACAGATTCTCTCAGCCGCAAACCACTCAGCTCTGGCTGTAGCTCTGGCCTCAGGTGGATGCCATTTCAAACCAAGGTATTCACTGACAGGATCAATTTAACTAATATTATCTTGCATCTGCCTTTCCACAGGGCTGGATTTTATTCGTGCAGAGGGGTTTGTTTTCTCACATGTTGCAGATGAAGGCCTGTTAAATGCCTGCGCTGGTGAACTGCTACGTTACCGCAAGCACATTGGAGCAGAGCATGTTCAGGTCTTTACTGACATCAAGAAGAAGCATAGGTATGATTAGATTCGAGTGCAGTACGTGCTGGCTGACCACAGAGAGTGATGTGGTTTCTGCTATACTGTGTCGCATGAGTGATATTTTGCTAATGATCATTGCAGTGCTCATGCCCTGACTGCAGATGTGAGCATAGCTGAGACGGCTCAAGCTGCTGAGTTCTTCCTCTCCGATGGAGTCGTTGTCACAGGAAGTGCCACTGGAGCAAAAGCTGATCCACAGGAACTGAGGAGTAAGTCTCGTTTTACCTACTTTTATCTTTCAGATAACATTTTACGATAAGGTTCCATTAGTTAATGTTAGTTAGTGTATTTATCAACTTGAACAAACAATGAACAATACACTTATTAGAGTATTTATTTGTTTTTACTGACACCCACTGTCTTTCATAGTATTTTTTTCCTTCTATGGATGTCAGTGGGTTCCAGCAACCCACATTTTTCAAAACATCCTCTTTTGTGTTCGACAGAATAAAGAAAATAATAAATGTTTAAAAGCAAATAATAATAATGCATTTGTAAACCTTGAACTATGATTAATAAATGCTGTTTTGCATTTATACACTAAACAGAAATGTGCGCATATCTAAGAATCTCAAAGGCAGGTGCTCTATGGAGTTTATCTAGGGCCATATATACTTGCAAAATAAAATAAAGTTTTGCCAACAAAAAATAAAGTATTGAGCAAAAAAAAATAATAATAATAAAATAAATCCAAATCAAACAATTTTTGAAAAATAAAAATAAATTTTGCCAACAAAAATAAAGAACAGGGGAAGGGAAAAATAAGTTTTAAAAAGTTAAATTGAAATTTGCAAACAAAAAAGACCTGCAAATAAAATCAGTAGAGCAAAAAAATATATATATTTAATAAAATATTTGCAATTAAAAAAACTATATATATATATATATATATATATATTCCATTTTTTTTTTTTTTTTGCAAAACATTTTTTATAGCATTGCCTTAAAAAACCGTCCAGTCAATTGCAATGCTCATTTTGATTTTCTTTTCAGTCAACTGTGAGTTTGCGATGGTGTTTTCACTTTGCGCTTCCTGTTTCTGCATGTTTGACTTTGTGGTCCTGATTTGACAAGGGGACGGAGTCAAGGGAACTTGGGCATTTATGGCAGGCTCGGAACTACTGGGCTGTAAGACCACATCGGTGATACTGTTTCTCCAGGTAATGACTAAATGGAGTCAGGTCCTGACCCTCCGTAAACGCCCAAGTTCCCTTGACTCCTCCCCTTTGTCAAATTAGGGCCACAAAGTCAAACAAGCAGAAACGAGAAGTGCAAAGTGAAAACAGTATTGCAAACTCAAGGTTGGATATATGCAAATATTTGAGTTTTTTTTTATTGCAAATTTCATTCTTATTTCTCAGGACTTAATTTTCCCTTTCTGCAGTTCTTTATTTTTGTTAGAAAAATTTATTTTATTTCTCAAAAATACATTTTTGCTTTGCGATTTTTGAAGATTTGCATTTATTTATTTATTTTTTGCTCAATATTCAGTATTGTTTGCAAAACTTTATTTTATGTTGCAAGTATATACGGCCCTATATTGACTCCATAGTGCTCGATCAAAAATAAACACAGTAGCAAAAGATCAAAAGAAAATCGGCACACTGCCACTTTAGCTCTCAAAATTCTTTTTTTTTAATATCACAACGTTTCGACCTAACTGGTCTTCATCAGGTTAAACAATACAGTAAGAGAACTCAAGAAATAGTAATACAGCTCTACACATCACACCTGCAATCAATCACCCCAATCAGTCAACAAGCCAGTAAACCAGTAAACAAGCACACACACATCAATATACAATAACAGATACTCCTACTGGCTTAAGCTGCGGTCACACTAGAGTTTGAGCAGGCAAAATTCTATCTTACGGTGCTGCGAAAAGGGGCATGATTACACAAGATGATTAGACATTAAAAAAAGGAAACGATTGCTCCATATTTAAAATTTCTGTACAGAGAGGTCATGTTTTGACCTTCGATTGGTCTCACCCAATCACACGATGCGATTTCGCAGGTCAGAGTTCAACAAGCTTGAACTTTCCAACGCAGTGAACAGCGAAACTTGTCACCTGAGCTTGTGTTTTCAGTCTGCCACATTCACATGCGTATGAATGGAAGTCTATGGGGAGAAAAGTGCAGCGTGACCGGGGCTATACTGGCTTGTTGAGTGATTGGGGTGATTGAATGCAGGTGTGATGTGTAGAGCTCTGTTACT
Organism: Danio tinwini; assembly: GCA_903798205.1. Lineage (NCBI taxonomy): Eukaryota > Metazoa > Chordata > Actinopteri > Cypriniformes > Danionidae > Danio > Danio tinwini. The sequence goes on along the minus strand of CAIGQZ010001278.1, from coordinate 1,425,386 downwards.
ATGGCTGCGTCCGAAACCGCATACTTCCATACTATACAGTACGCTGAAAACAGTACGCGAGATGAGTAGCATGTCCGAATTCATAGAATTTGAAAATCAGTATGCGAGAAATACCCAGATGACTTGCTACTTCCGGCGAGATGAAGTGCGCATCCCATGCACGCTGCGCTATCCCATGATGCCTCACGAGAGAATTCATGAATGGGAGTGAATTGACGTAACTGACGCAGGTAGGTCACGTGACCATGACAAAATGGCGGATGCAGTATGTCCGAATTCCATTTATACTTCTCACATTCATACTGTATAGAACGTACTTTTCTAACGGCCGAGTAGTACGTTTCAATTCAAATGCAGTACCTAGTGAGTAGTAGTAGGTGGTATTATTCAATAGTTAATAACTAATGGGACTTTTTTTAAAAAGTGTGTCCATATTATTTTATGACTATGTAAAAGTCCTGTGTATTTTTTTTCTGTGTATTTTTTATTTCATTTTTTTTTTACTTTTTGCTTTACCTTTAGTGTATCAATAAGTATTTTTTTTAGATATAATGATATCCAGTATCTCCAGTTAAACTATTACCTATAATCTTGGAATCTGTAATATTTGTGAATGTTAGTCCATGTGTAGTGTATATATGTTTGGACATAAACAAAAGATCTACAAAGGTGCAAATCTCAAAGTCCACTCCAAAGAGAAAATATTTTTTCAAGACCTACAACAAATGGCACATTTGTACTACAAGCATTGTTTACTGGGAATATTGATGTCAGAATGTAGTCCAAATCCTGCCTATGGAAAATCTAATGGTTGGTATTGTGAGACACTTAACAACAGTGTTGCCATTCTGATGTGTCTTGCTATTGCTACATTTTTGTGCACAGAGGTTCTGCACAATACTTTTGACCAATATCCTCAGCTCAAATTGATTACATTGTGAAATATCTGTTTTGACTCTATTTAATTCTAATTCATTGTTTAAACATTTTAATAATTATTATATTAGTTGACTCATGAGCGCCACTTTGTTAGTCTGTACCGCAGTGGAGAGATTAGAACATCTGGATTTGCAATACACAAATGTAACAGCTTCTCAAAAGCTTCACAAAATACATAAAAAGTAAAAAGTCTATATTCAGGGGTTGGACAATGAAACTGAAACACCTGGTTTTAGAACACAATAATTTATTAGTATGGTGTAAGGGTTCCTTTTGTGGTCAATACAGCATCAGTTAGTCTTGGAAATGACAGATACAAGTCCTGCACAGTGGCCGGGGGAATTTTTTTCACCATTTTTCTTGCACAATAGTGGCTAGGTCACTATGTGATGCTGATGGAGGAAAATGTTTCCTGAATTGCACATAATAAAACACCTCAAAGTGTCTTAATAATATTTAGATCTAGTGACTGAGCAGACCATAGGAGACGTTCATCAAACCACTCTGTCACCAGTTGTATTGTGTATATTAGTGCATTATCATCCTGATACACGGCACTGCCTTCAGAATACAATTTTTGAACCATTGGGTGTACATGGTCCTCCAAAATGGTTCAGTAGTCCCTGACAGTGAGGTGCCCATCTAGCACAAGTATTGGGCCTAGGAAATGCTATGATATTACAGCCCAAACCATCACAAGTTCACCCCCATGTTTAAATCTAAGCATGCAACAGTCTGGGTGGTTTTCTTTTTTGGGGTTTCTTCACACCATAACTAAGTTGCGGTGCACATTTAATTCTGCAGTGAGTTGGGCAGATTTGGTTTTATGTTTTTTGGATACAAGCACCCGGATATTCCTTTCAGACAGCTTCCTCTTGCATCCACAGTTACACCTGTTGGATGTGGTTTGTCCTTCTTGGTGGCATGCTGACATTATACTGGATACCATGGCTCTTGATACATCATAAAGACTTGCTATTTTGGTCACAGATGCACCAACAATTGGTCCTCTTTTGAACTCCGATATGTCACCCATAATGTTGTGTGCATTGCAATATTTTAAGCAAAACATATATTTTACTCTGCTAACTAAACCTTCACACTCTGCTCTTACTGGTGGAATGTGCAAGCAGGAATGTGCCACTAAGCTGGTTAAATTTACCCATGAAACCTCCAACACTAAATTGGCCAGTGTTTCAGTTTCATTGTCCAATCCTTGTATGTCAAGGCTAATTTTTTTTGCATAATTTCTCCAGTCTTATGTGACACATGATCTAATATGCTTTATTAGAAATACTTTATTAGATCATATATGATGATATGCTGTTTAAGAAAAAGTGTTTTTATTATTTTGCAACTCAATATTTTTGGGGAAACAGTCTTTGATAAATATGTTTAAGAAAGCTCATTTAGTTTGAGAAGTAGAACATTAATTCTTACTATTAAAAAAGCTTTTGTATAATTGAATGCATCCTTGCTAAATAGAATTCGTTTTATGGTGTATATAAGAACCTTTCATGTTTAGTAAGCCAGCTCAAGCGTTTCCGGTGAACTGTCATGCCTTTACAAAATTACAGTGTTTAAGATCTGGTTTCTTTAAAAACCAATGTCTTGGATCTTCACTGCCTGATTTATATACGATATAAAGTAGGTGTCAGACCAGACAAGAAGCACTGCATTAAATTTCATTGTTCTGTGCCATGTCTTTAAAAAAATGGAAATTTACTTTATCACAATATTTTCAATAGAGTTTCTGGGCTTTTTGCCTGCTGCTCCTAAAAACTCTTGCATTAAATGGTCTTTCATCTCGTATTATGTCTGAACAACGAAATGAATGCTTAAGTCTATTTAACTGATTATACTTTATTTACATTACTACATTGATGCTCTGTAAATGAAACTTCATGAATTTTGTTGCATTATTCTTTCACTGGAAGTTTATTAGTGGCTGAAAAACACTAGCTGTGCATATACTACATTGTCTTGACCTCAAATAGTAAAGCGTAAAGCTTTCAAATCCATTAAATAAGGATTTTGTTTCCACATTTTCTTTGATGTTAGTCACAGTTGTGCTGCATAATTTTTTAAAACTTTGACAAAGCTCCTATTTTTTAAGAGCATTTACGTTAATGTTTTAGCAGTTTCATTTAATTATTCTAATTTTAGAAAACACAAATCGTTTGTAATATTATAATTGTCTTAATTATTTGTTACTTTTGAGAAATCCTCTGCTTCCTTGTTGAAGCAAAAGTACAGTTGAACAGTTGATCTGCTACAGTACAAACCAGTCTATCTTCATATGTCATCTTGACGTTTGTCAGTAGCTTCCTGACAACTCACAAAATGAAACCAAACAAACCCCATTGCTGACAGCAAAACTACATTTGAAAACATCATTTGTCATGGTTTCTTTTAGTAATTGGTTTATGAAGCAGGACAATAATTGAATAAAACGTAGCCTGCAAAAAAATACAGGCAATTTTGAATGATGTTTGGCCTATTTCATACTTAAAAATGCATTGTCACACGTGCACAAATATTTTTTCTAGAGTTTTGAGTTAACAGGACTTTAGCTTTTTTTTTCAGAGCCTGGTAACACTTCTCATAACATTTAAAAAGAAAAAAAATTTTTCACTTCAAGTGATTTCCCTACATTTGTACTTCAACTGAATGCTGTTTTTTTCATTAAAGAATCTTGAAATTAATCATGGGTTCAACAAAAATATTAAGCAACTGTTTTCAGCAACGGATAATAAATGGTTAATCAGCAATAAATCAGCATATTGGAATGATTTCTGAAGGATCAAGTGACACTGAGGAATAAAACTTTGAATAAGAAATATCACGGTTTTTATTGTATTTTGTGCAGCCTTGCCATAAGAATATACGAAACACAGATTTTCAAAAAAAAATTATCTATACCATCTCAAACTCAAACAATTTGTGATAATTATATATCTTATGATGTAACTTTTCCAAAAAAAGGCTTTTATTTTTAATAAGGGTGTAATAATATTCAAACTGAACTGAGAAAAACATGGTACTCTCCCTACAGTACGAACCCCAACACTCTCATAGTGAACTGAAGTACCCCCTTAATACCTAGATGTTTTTCTGATCTATTTAAATAGAATTCAAAATGTCAAAATGCAAACATTTAGATTATAATACATTATTAATGACTGAGAACCTCAGCAGATTTTAGGTTCCTATTTGGGCCCAGTTCAGATAATAGCACCTACTAAGTAGACGGGTATAAAAATAGTAAGGCCCCATCTGATTAGTAAAATTTAGAGAAACAACCTATGCATATAAGACACAAACACTTTGCCCATTAATTTAATTTATAACATTCTCTGCTATATGGATTAGGGATTCACGATTAATCAAAGGTGATTTTATACACATATTTTCAGTAATATTAAGTTTTGTAATCAGCTGTAAATCTCCAACAGCTGCTTTCAAAGTGTTTACCACACAGAGCTATAGTTTACTGACAAGCTATGCAAAGGATTGAGAACAATTTAATCGCTTCGATTTTGAAATCAAAGATAATCATTCTGCAATTTGACAGTTGTTCGAGTCACTTCTCAGGGATCTACTTTTTTTGTTGCTGCTACATCTGAAAGTATGGCTGTTTCTCAATACCAAGAAAGCAGAGAATACCAATAAAAGCAGCTAAACCCTGGGTTTCTTATTTGTGGTGTATCTGCACATGCGAGAGTGCCCTCAGTCTTTCGTCTAAGATTTACTATTGATTGCAGATCTGTGCTTTTCTGATTAGATGTGTACTGCAATCATAGCTTTTACTAAATAGCAATTTATCATGCAGCCCTAAAATTTATATTGCACATACTATTATATGTGCTAATTAAAAAAATATGTTGTACAGCCTTAGTGGGGTCTTTTGGAAAGAATGATGTCGCTTCTGGCCCTAGTGACTGATGGCCTGCTTTAAAACCAATGGCCTTGTACAGGCTAACACAGACCCCAGCACTGCCAGCTATTTTAAATCCCACTTCCAGATGGCTGCCGATCATGGAAGGCTGTAAACATAGGCATGAAAACCAGGCCCAGACTAGTCTGCCACTGCCCTGCTGCCTACTTTGGACTTGTGCCTATTGCCTTCCTTAGTTCTGATCCATTGGACTGAGGAAGCTGTCAGATGGAGGACGAGGCACAGTCTGCCAGAATTCTCATTACAATAAATGTTTTTTGTATTTTTGTGCATGCATGTAGCAGAATCCATGTCCTTACACTCATGTTTTCCCTGACCCTGTTTGTTTCACAGAGGTTTCCCAGTCTGTACGGATCCCCGTTCTCATCGGGTCTGGAGTAACCGATGACAATGTGGAGCACTACCTTCAGGCAAGCGCCATGATCATCGGCTCACATTTCAAAAAAGGAGGTTACTGGGCAAATGGTGTGGATGCTGAAAGAGTCAAAAGGTTCATGGGAAAGATGCACAAACTTCGGGAGTAACTGTTGGAATTTACAAATGAATAAAATAATAACCAATAAGGGCAAAGTGAAGATAAAATATTTATTTTTTCACTTTTTAAAAGGTTTTATCAAACATGTTTTTAAAGAGAATAAAAAAACAACAACACCAATAAAAGGCATTTAAATATACAAAGTCAAGTAGCAACAACGGTGACAATATGAATCAAGACATACATCATCATCAGATTTAGTTTCTCTGGCAGTAAATCACAGCATATCGCTTAAGTCACTTAAGTAACATTAAGATACAATTTACCTTATTATTTGATGTAAAAAAAAAAAATGCATAGTCTTGGTAAAGTACAGTCCTCGGCTGATTTTAGGCTTTAACAATGAATTATTTCACACAATGTTTTTATCCACTAACTATTCATGCAGCAGTCACATTACGCTAAGCTAAAACAGAAGCACACAAACTTTGTTACATGTTTAAAAAACACTTTATAACACTACTAATGCAAATCACTACATAGTTTTAAGTTTTTTCAGTGTCAGACTGAAAGTGAGACTTCCTCCTGAAGAAGAACATAATAATAATAATACCACACTGCATTTCTTAACCCATGTTAGTCTCACAGGGGAATGGTTTCATGACATGATTTGCAAACGTACCCCCTTAATCAGCTATTCATTTCGATTGTTTTTCTCAGTAGTTGTACAAGCGCTGAGCGGGCTGTTTGAAGTAGCCGTAGCGGCGCTCAGAAGGAGAAAAGCGTGTTCTTGCGAGGTTTTGCCTGTTGAGGGCACCACGGGTCAGTTTTCTGTGCTCATTATAGACTCTGGCACGCTGCACTGAGAGCAGGATGGTGCTGCAGGGCAAAGGGCTGCCCCATGCTGCTAACCGCCAAGAAACGTGACGTCTGACAGGCACAGGCCTGAAGGGGTACAAATCACAAGCCAAGGAAATATAGGTTACATGTCTGTGTGACATCAGTGGACCGGTTTTCTTCATATTATTTGAGAATAACAGCTGTGTTTATACCTAGAAGTAGGTTCCATAAGGAATGTTAATATGCCTGGCTATTTCAAAATGTTTATTAGATGATATCATTCCAGGACTACAGTACTCAACATCTGAAGTGCATCAAAAAAGGTTTTTTTTTTAAATGACGTAAGGCAAGAATGGGTTGTTGATTAGTTTGAAGACAATTTTTATGTATTTTTATGTATGTTTTTATGGTTTTAATACACTTCAGATGTTGACTACTGTATTTCAATTCACTAAAAAACCATTAACGTAAAGTAATTTTTGAGGTTGAAATAAAATAAACATTTATTGAAACAAGAGGTACTATTTAATGCTGATTGAAATAAATTAACTAACTAATAAAGAAATAAACATTGTTATAAAAATTACAAAACATCTTTAACAAAATTTCAAATGAAAACAGATATAAAATAAAACACTAAATAAAATCCAATCCAAACTATTAATACAACCTAAAATCACTTAGTAATACTAAAATAACACTGTTCTGTTTTTTTTTTTTTTTTGGTGCATTTGGGGTTATTACAATTTACTTTGACTATTTTATTACCTTGATTAGTTTAATTGAACTCATTTAATTACTTATGATATTATTTTTAGTTTGCAAAGATGCATTAAATTATTCAAAAGTGACAATAAAGACTTATAATTTAGGTTAATTAAGTCTTATATAAAATCATTTGAACTATATATTTATCATTCACAATATATTTTTCACTATAGATTCACTTCACTTTCACTATAGATTCACCTAATCTTTTTTTCACTATAGATTAGGCACTAAATCGTTATACTACAATGATGAGTAATGGTGGTGATAATGAAGCTTTACCATCACAGAAATAAATTATTCTTTTAAATAGAAAACAGATATTTAAAAACTAATAACATTTTTATGTGTTCTTGAGTAGGGCTACACGATTCTGGCTAAAATGAGAATCATGCATTTTTTTTTTTGCTTAAAATAAAGATCACGATTCTGTAGATGTAAAATAAAGGTTAATATGAGTAGGCTATTGTTACTGCTATTTCTCAAACATATGGTAAAACAACAAAAAAACTGTTGGTTAAAATGCTAAATTTTGTATAGACTTGGAAAGGTGGAATTGAATAGACTTAAAATTTGTCCTGGTTGTTAATTCACAGTAAATTGATTACATCAGAATACCACTTTTCATAATTCTAAAGTTGAATTATTGTGTTTGAGATATATGCTTGAAATCTGTCAATGACAACATTATTAGATGAGACATTTGTCATTATCAGATTCCCTCTTGCATTATATTTAACATTAAATATAGGCTATTGTAGGTGTCCATGTTGCCAAAAAAAAACGTATATAAAATGTAAAGACTTATGCGACCATTTTTTGACCATGACTGACAAAGATCATGTGGGGGGTTGATTCGAGATCACAATCTTTTTTTTTTCAGAATAATCGTGCAGCCCTATTCTTGAGGAAATAAATTCAGCCTTCGTAAAATTAAAAGACTATCTGAAATACAAAAAAGAAATAGAATAAAAATTACAAACATCTTACCAAACCTAAACCTTTAAACTGTATAGTTAACACCTAGCATATGAAGTTGCTTAAAGGAATAGTTCACCCAAAAGTAAAAATATAACATTTTTACACTCTTAAATAATTCTACCTTAATGTTTTTTTCAGTAACACGTTAGAATAATGGTACGTTAGTTCATGTTTATTCATGTATTTATTAAGATTAAGTATGAATAATCATGTAAAGCAATTATCAATTAACTCAACATCAGAGAGTCAACATTAACTAACATGAACCACCATTAAAAAAATCATATGTCCAAGGCACTCATTTAGAAAAAGATTTCTATTATTTAGAAAAAGACCACTATTGTGCTTTTTTAAAACTATCATACGTACACTTTCAGAAATAAAGGTATGCGAGCTGTCACTGGGGTGGTACCTTTTCAAAAGGTACACATTTGTACTTTAAGGGTCCATATTGGTACCTGAAAAGTATTTATTAGTACCTAAGTTTTTTAGGAGGAACACTTTTGTACATTTTAGGTACTAATATGTACCCTTGAGGTATTAATATGTACCTTTTTGGTACAAATTTGTACCTTTCGAAAAGGTACCACCCCAGTGACAGATTGCGTACCTTTATTTCTGAGAGTGAAGAGTGCCTTAGACTTGTGATTTTTTTGTTGATCTTTATGAATCCCTTATTCAAAGAGCACTGACAAATTAATTGATGAATTTGTTTGATTTATAAACTAACATTATTTATCTCAACTTAGTAACTATTGGTAAAATATATGAATAAATACCATAATAAATGTATTACTAACTGTTTATTCATGTTAGCAAATACATTAACTAGGGGATCATTTTTTTTAAAGTGTTAACATTTTTTTCTTTCGTTTTTCTTCTGAACTGGTAGCCATTGAAATACAAAGTAGAAATTACTTTAGAGGGCAATGGCTAACAGTTTTCATCATTCTTCAAAATATTTTTTTTGTGTTCAACAAAAACAGAAAAGAAATTCATATAGGTCTGGAACAAGGCAAGCAGATGGTGTGAAAATGACATATTTCTAAAGGCAAACTATTCCTTTAAATAATAAATTCTAACTACTAGAAGTTGGTGGAGCTGCGCATCAATGGATTTGCTCTTTAGTGTTTGGACTTTCAGCTGTGAAAATTAAACCACACTGAACTGAACTAAACTGAACCTCAACTCTGAAAACTCTAGTTTCAATTTACTAGAATTTCACAATCTACATTGTAAAAGCGCTATAGAAATAAAGATGAATTGAACTGAATTGAATAGAAGTTATACTGATATGTCTGATAGTTGTTAATCTCACCTAGCCACATCCTCCGTTTCTTCATCTGAAGCAAGGTCTCCTTGATCAGGCCTCATCTGGTAAACAGACATGCTGGGGTGCTCGATCAACAGGTTCTCAAGAATGTTTGTGTCTGATGAGCCAAGTGACTGATTCTCTGCACACAAAGCATAAATTACTTCAAAACTTTCAATAACACTACTTCAATATGAGGTCAGTGCTAACGAGAGATTTTCGGCTGCTAACACCAATGCAGGTTTCAATTAGGGGTGATCCAGAGCTTTTTAGGGCTCTTAATTTCTGTCATTTTTCTGAAGTGTTCGATAAGCTAGTGATTGTGATTAAACCACACTAGTCTGCAAGATAAAAATGAAATGATTTTTATGCTATTAAATTACACATTTAGATATTAGATAATTGATTATGTATTCACTGTTTTAACATTTAAAGTTTAGGGGGTGTTTATACAACACCATTTTCCTCCATTTTGGCATTTTGACCATTCGTTTAACAACAAAACCATTTAGGAAAAAGGGTGCTTCTGTCCTCATTTTAACTAAAATAGTTAATGAGTTCTGAAATTGAATATTTTTCTACTAAATAGTAGATTTAAAAAACAGTATATGACAAAAGCAACAAAAATGTGACCAAAAAGTCGGCAAAAAACATCAGGATGACAACATGGCTGATAATCTGTCCAGATTACACTCATATGACATCCATTCAGTGAGGATGTGCTTATTTAGTAGTTGTAAAGTAGTTCTTCAAAATTAGTACCTACTCAAGCAAGTATATGTTTTGATGCAGCCTGTATATGTTGAGGCATGCATTTATTTAAGTGTTATTTGTGTTATTTAATTGTGTGACCTATTAAGTGTCATTGCCAACTACTCTCCTGGCATGTCTCATACTGTGTTTTGTAAATCTTTGTCAACACAGATTGTTTTAAAATTGTCATTCATAAAGGAAGTCTTTTGTAGATCATATGATTGAACATAGACTGTTTAATACTTCCTCTGTGAATTTAAATTGAAAGGGATAGGTCACTGAAAAATAAAAGTTCTGTCATAATTTACTCACATTTGACTTGTCCAAAACCTATTTGAGTTTCGTTCCTCTGTTGAACACAAAATAAGACATTTTGAAAAATGCTGGTAGCTGGCATCCATTGACTTCCATAGTATTTTCCCCCTACAATATAGAAGCCAGCACTCTTCAAAATATCTTGTCTTGTGTTTAACCAAAAAAAAGGAACTCATAAAGGTTTAAAACCACATGAAGGGGAGTAAATAAAGAGATCATTTTTGGGTGAACTATCCCTTTAACTGTAAAACAACTAGATCATTGAAAAAGTACTCTTACTGTAATAAGATTGATTTCAGATTGATAAGATTTACACAAACCTGAGAATTACTGGACTTTTTACTGGCTGATTATTACCACAATAACTTACCATCTATTTTTATTATAACCCATTCTCCATCATCAAACTCAAGGAGATTTGCACAGTTATCGGTATCTTCTGTAACATCGCTATCTTTGTCTTCTTTTCCCACCAGCTGTGCAAGGATTCTGTTGATCATTTTCTGTTATGACCTTTCCAGACTGTTATCTGTTAAAAAAATAAGTATATCAATAAGGAGTTGTGTTGCCCTCTACAGGAACCAAGCTCTACTGCAATATTTTTCCTTTTTTATAAAAACGTTGCAATGAGCATATTTGTCATTCAAATGTAGTTATTATTTTGCTTGTTTCTTTTTTCTTTTCTACACTGTAGACTGTGATTTTTCTTTCTTACAAGCTGTTGATGGTAAGTAATGTGCAGAATGTTCACATTAGACACTTAGACAGCCTTGCATAACAGTAAATGTAAGGTCATGTTCTGCTGCCCTGGTACAGCTAATGCACTTGGCACGTAAGCTATCAGCTGGTCGAACTGAGACATGGTGTTCCTTTCCACAAGCAGATGGCTTATTTTTAACATTGTCTGGAATTCCTTTCTAAATTTTACCTGTATTTTTAACTCAGATTATATATTAATTTGATCATTAAAAGAATAATAAAGTACTGGATCAGATATGGGCAAATGGAAGTCTTCTGTCTTTTCCTAAGGCAAAAGGTAAAAATGTGTTTAAATTATTTGCCCAGCACACAGAACTGCAATGATCCTTATTGCAAAGATAACTTATTTTTACACCAAATTACATAAACTGGGTGGGTAAAGCATTTTGAAAATGCATTAAGCACTATATGCTATGCAAGACCACTTAAAAACACATGTGAAATATTATATGATGAGATTTATGAAATATCATATAATGATATTTTATATCATCATATAATAGGCTACACAATTTGTGAAATATTTTGATGAGATTTGTTTTGACGCATAAAAAGCCATCTGTTTTGAGGGAAAAACAACTTGCTACTGCAGATACTTGCTACTACATAAATACACTTATGTACAATTATTAATACCCTAAAATTATACCCCAGACGTCAGTAAAGTGGGACAGGAAGGAGCGATCAGCTGTAGCTCTGACCATGTAAAGCATCTAGACTTGTTTACAGTCGGTTACGGGGCTGACTGTACATGTCTTTTTAGTTTCTGAAATAGAAAATCTACACTTTAAACAATAGTAACTATAATAATTAGCGGGTTTTCTAAAAGACTGACATAATGATATAACTATGAAACAAAGAAACACGAATATACTAGTATCCCGACTTTTTGCGCATATATTCTTCTTTACAAAGACTTAAGCGGATCATTTAAATAATAAACAGTGTTAAAATATACTTGAGTGTTTAAAGACAAACCCGTTAGCTGAAGTTAACTGTACGCCCTCAAAACACAGCAACAAAAATAATAATCGACGTTTCAGAAACAGTAAAAGCTGCATAGCAAGATTTAAAATTGCCTACCTTATCAGCCTTCAGAAATGTTTTATTTTTATTTTTTTGCAGATTTAATGCCTCGGCTTTATCTGTTATGTAGGCTATCGCAGTCTCCTCAGACGGGTGTATAGTCTGGACTTGTTTATGTATCCGAGGCTCCTCCTCCTGTTCTTTAGTGTACTAGAGCTGACGTGGGCTGGCTCCTCCCACGAGGCGGGGCGCCTGCGGAACATATAGGCCTACATGCGGATGTTTTTGTTTACATATATAACGTTACATAGCCTACTGAAGCTCTCACATGTGTTCACAGATATTTTATGCAATACTAAAGAAAAACATAACTATTCATAGCTGCCAGACGCAAGCTGGGAGACTTTTACTGTTTACATGTTCACTTGTCAAACTGACTGCACAGTAAAACCAGTAGGCAACTGCAGTGAGCGCAGGTCAATGAGTGCATTTACATGCACAGATACGCGAATAACTATCAAAAATCTGATGCAGGATTCAAAATATTGGCAGAGAAGGGAATTAGAAAGATAGCGGATTTATATGTTAACAATATTCTAATTTTATTTGAGGAAATTGTTAGTACATGAAATATTACTGCAAAACATTTCTTTAAGTATTTACAAATAAGAGATTTTATCCTCAAATCACAAAATAATTCTCTAGATATGCCATCATTGTCTATTTTGGAAAAACTAATAGCGAAAGATTTTTTTGGTGAAGGTTTAATTTCTGGATTATACAAGATGCTGGTGTCAGGATCAAAGGAATCTTCAAATTGTAAATTGGAAGCTTGGAGATTAGATCTTAAGAGGACTGGATGAAGACATGCAAGGAAGCTTAATTACTAACAATGAACACTCGTCTGAAACTATTACAATATAAGTGGTTGATGAGGATTTATATAACTCCAGTTTTATTGCATAAATATAATGAAAATATTCCAGATACTTGCTTGAGATGCAAGCACCTTAAAGGAACGTTGTATCACTGTATATGAAACAATACAGCATTCAATTCCAAATTCAATACCAAATTCTCAGCATTAAGCACTGTCTTTCTGATGAGATGTTACACCAAGGTCCCAACTCTGTGGGCATTAAAAACATCCTGTGGCACTGTTAAAGAGTTAGGGGTAACCCCAGTATCCAGGCCAAATTCCCTCCATCAGCTCTTCATAGCCTCCCAGTTATCCACACCGATGGAATTGGCTCTGTCACTGTCTCTCTATACCTACAGCTGGTGTGTAATCGGAATACACAGTATATGTGCTATATAAATCTACATTCCTTCCTTCCTTCATTCCTTCCTTCCTTCCTTCCTTCCTTCCTTCCTTCCTTCCTTCCTTCCTTCCTTCCTTCCTTCCTTCCTTCCTTCCTTCCTTCCTTCCAGTTTCAGTGTAGTAATGTTTGACAAAACAAAACAACTCTGCACTGTATACAATAAAAAACAATAATTTTGTACCTTAAATACTAGTTTTTAACAATTAATGTTAAAGTATATTCTTTACAGCATTGTTAATGAATGCAACCACTTACAGTATTAACTAGTGAACTAATAAACTGTAATGATTACTCTTTAGTTTTTACCACAGTAAACTGTTGTGTATTGTAGAGAACTTAATGTATTGGGCAACAGATTAATTCAAGTAATTCTCTGTAAAACCCAAAAAGTAGTATATATTATAAAATTCTATAGTATTTTTTCATGGGTAATCTTCTGTTGTGTCTCCTTATTTTCTTAATTCAAACCATGCCTACAAATTGGTGGTACAGTGATGTCAAAAGCTCAATGGGAGCTCGAATTTTCAATTCATGGCCCCTTTAAAGCGAGAGGTTCCACAAGACAGATTACACCATATCAGATGAGAAGACAAGTGTCGAGTACTTGAGCAATCCCACACTGATTTCAGCCAGTGTGAATGAAACAGGCATCAGGGAGCTCCTCTCTAAAGAAGAAAAGGTAAGCGCTTCAAAAACAAGTTCTAAGTTTTAGTGCTTATTACATTGGTATATCATCATTCATGCTGACTACATGCTCCAAACAAGTGTACACATTTTGTTTATACATGTCCTGTGTTTTTTTGCAGAATTTAATGAAATATGAATAAATACTATTAATAAGTGCACACAAACTTGAATCAACTCATATAAAGTTATGAGAGCTGTCTCTGGGGAGGTATCTTTTCAAAAGGTACACAGCGCTCAGTATAATTGAGTACAGCCCATTTTGAAAATAATATTTATATCCATTTCTCAGTGAATATAGGCAATGTATTTTGGTACATTTAAACAAAACAGATTTATTAAACAGATATATTAATTTAAATAATATTTTAGTCACCAAACATATTTAGAAATTGAAAGATAATGAAATTAAATTAAGCAAAATATTGCAAAAAATAAATTACAACCTACAAAATTTCAACTAAATTTTTTAATTTTTTTGCTTCTCTTGATTTTTCCTCTTTTTAAAATTTGTATTTAATATTTTTCTATAACATATATATTTGGGTGTACTAGTTTTTGGATCGTAAGTTATTTTGTTAGATAAGCTCTTTGGCTTCAGTACTGACTATTCTAATGTATATATGCACAAATATAATATTTTATAGCTTCCTATTAAAATATGAATTTAAAAGATAGATTTGTGTGTGGTGTACTTATATATGCTGACCACTGTATTTTGAACAATACAAAAATTGTACACTTTTATACTTTCTACATACTATTATGTACCTTTGAGGTACAAATATGGACACTTTAGATGAAATTTAGTACTTTTTTGCAAAGGTACTGTTCTCATATCTTTATTTCTTTTATTAAAAAATAAAATATATGCTTTAAACAGTATGATTCAATGGTTCCTGATGCACAATGAGAAACTTGATCAAAATAGGTTTGGTTTACATTTGCATATGAATGCGAGTTTCTATTATTCTCATTCATGTATAAAAGGGCAAATGATCTATTATTGTTTATTTCTAGGGTCTCTTCTGACATCACAATGAGCAGTCGAGTGGATGATGTGATGCAGCTTTGCTGTGAGGTCTCAGCCAGCAGGAAGATCAAAGTAGCAGTGAAGAGCTCTGGAAAGGGAGCAGCAGCAGCAGGTGGAGGTGCTTTTGTAGGGGGAATGGTCGGAGGCCCAGCCGGTATAGCTGTTGGTAGGATCAAGCCTCTTTCAGTGCAATACATGAACTTTCATCTACAGTATTTCATCACAGGGGAGTGTTATAATACCATATTTAATAGCTGAGTGCAGTGTTTCACAACCTTATTTTTACAGCCCACTTTCCTCTCATCGAGGCCGTTCTAGGGTCAGTGGTTATTCAGGGCTTTAGTCTAGACTTTTGTCGATGCATAAAGAGGGTTTGATTTCATATTGGAACATTACACTCTTGAAGATAAAGGTGCTATAGGGAGACAAATAATGAGTTTTTCACAGTGATGCCATAGAAGAAACTTTTTTTAGCTCCCCAAACAACCTTTTTAGGAAAAGATCTTCAAAGGACCATTTTTTAATAGTGTGAAGAACATTTTTGTAATCTAAAATAATTATTCACGTAAAGAACCTACTGCTTAGTCAATACCATTAAAATCGTTTTATGTTATGCTTATTACCTTATTAGCTAGTTATCATTATTTGAAATCATGAATTCATAGTACACAAATGTTTGCCTTGATGTAATGTTTGATTGTTAAACACTGAGTTTATTAAAGCGATGTGCATTTTACAGATAGACCCCCAGATATATTGATATGTCATATTATTCTAGGTGGTACTTTGGGAGGTATCCTGGGAACTTGGATGACCGGTGGCCAATTCAAACCTTTTCCTGAAATCATTGCGGAGCTTCCTCCTAAATACAAGGAGATCCTGTACTCTGATGTCATGGCTGCTCTGGGCTCTCTAGACTGGACAGATGTGGCTAGTCTCATTGCTCTGGTTATGGGAAGTGTCACTCTGCAGGAGCAAGTTCTTGCTGCTATACACTCTTATGCCACCAAAGAGCTCAATGCTCAATTGCAGTATGGAAAGTGACCAATAAAGAGTTAAAGCAAGCAGCCAGTGTTTCCTTTTCAATTGTGACATGCAGACAAATCTGCTTCTGTTCCTGTTTCTCAGCAACTTCTCTTCTTTCTTATTAAAACAAAAAGCATGTGTACGCTATGAAGCAAATTACTTTCTTGTGCATAATGGAAGTTACTCTAATAAAGTTATTTCTGTGGATCAATTCTGTAACATAATAAAAATTCAATTTCTGGGATGGACAACGGTGAATGTTAAACTTGAGCGAACTTCTTTTAACATCTTAATGAAGTTACATGTGAAATGTTCTTTCTTCTTGTTTCTTGTCATGCCAGGTGAATTTCTTGCTGCATTTGGTAAACTACGGTTCTACCTGATTAAAATCAGAGTGACTGAAGGGAACATTCAAATGAGTGCAGAGAACTATGGCTCGTACGAGCTGCTAAGAGCGGAAGTCTATGTCATATAGCCTAAGTCATGAATGTAAGACCGAAAGTATTTTGAACGTGCTCCAACTCTGCATTAGTAGCAGGCTATACCTCAGGTAAGAACTTTAAACCCTCTAAAACGTTCAGTAGCCTAAAGAAGTAAGGCTACAGGTAGGCAAGTGTTTTTTAAAGTTACAGTGTGTAGTTAATTGGCAGGAAAAATCAAAAGCTACGAAATGGTTAAAACGATTTGTTTATGTGTAGGCGTCAATAACACTTATGTTTTGAGTGTAAACTCGTTTGTCGTTGTTTATTGCCAGGTTTAGGCTATAACCCGTCAAAATGGCGAATCGAAAAGATGATATTATAAAGTTTTGCTGTGAAATCTCCGCCGATAAGAAGATACAAGCCACATTTAAAGGCTCGGCGAAAGGAGCAGCAGTTGCCGGTGGAGGCGCTTTTGTCGGAGGACTGGTAGGAGGTCCAGCTGGCATTGCAGTCGGTTCGTTTTCAGATGTTTATTTTGCATGCGCAAACGTTTAACTCTGTTTCACCACAAGATGGCGCTGTATTATCATTGTATGTCATTATATGTCATTTTTTATATCATTATTCTATTACCTAAGGTGCTGCAGTGGGAGGTGCGCTGGGAGCATGGATGACCAGTGGTCAGTTCAGGCCTCTTCCTGAAATCCTCATGGAACTGACTCCATCACAGCAGGACAAACTATACTCTGATGTCATGGCCATAGTGGGTTCACTCAAATGGACTGACGTTCCTCAGCTGATGGCTCAGGTTCATGGGAATTCTACTCTACATGAGCAAGTGCTGGGTGCTATACTCAGTTACACTAAAAACCAACTCAAAGCTGAAGTCAAGTTTGAAGATTGACCACTAGAGCGTTCATTTTACAGGTTCTTCAAAGACATACATATAGAACATTTGTTTATTCAGCAACTTAAAGGGAGGATAAAAGAGACACGTCAAAGAACCGGCAGTATAGTAATAAAATATTGATTTAAAAATGCTCTATTTAGCTATATATCATCATGCATCTCATCTGTTATATATGTGTTTATTGGTTATTTTAAGAAGATTCTGACGTGGCATCTAAACAAACGTGAGGGATTTTAAAATGCATTTTATTCTAGTTATCAGCTAGCTTATGTTTGCTGTGTTGAAGTGCATGTGTCTAAGAGTGCATCTCTGAGACTGCATGTCTAAGCATGCATGTGCAAGTCTGCTCCCAGTCACTGGACTTCAGCATCAGTACTCATTTAATACACAGATTTGCTGCAGATCAATTAATAGATAAAGATTTGGATCTTTATCCAAAATCTAAAATCTTTATCCCCCCCCCCCCCAAGCTTCAATAATGAGTACAATGATTTAATTCAACACTCTTTGAAACAGAAAATTCCCTGAATAAAAATACATTTCTTAAACTATCTCACTGACTGCATCTGCTTGTAAATATGATTTTTCTTTGATGGCTTGACTGTTCCAAAATGTTTTTTTCTTATTGTATTTACTTTGACACCCCAGTGGCTTATATGAAAGGTGACCATTCAGAGTGGCGACCAAAATCAAAATTCTAAATCAGTCAGAGCAATAGAAATGTTTCTAAGTAAAACTCACTATATAATGATTACAGGGCATGGTGCTTTCATACGTTCAATAAACAAGGTGTTTGCATGAAGTAGCCTAACAAATGTTGTACTGGATATGACTGTTGGAGACAGGGGCAGGCTGAGACACAATTTTAGGCCGGGAAATTACACACCCACCTTTAGACCATTCTTAGGCAAATGTACTATAACTGTCTGAGGGTTTGCTAAATGCATCCATATAGAGTGTGACTCTTCCCAGAATGTCAACTATTTCCTACTGTATTTTGTCTTTGCTTATGAATATGTTAGGAAGGGCTTGTTTTGCTTTTTGCTTTGGATGGATGTGAAAAAAGACATCAAGATCCTTATAGGCTGATTATTTCAAGGTTTTTTCTTTAACATTATCTCTTCCCCTTTAGATCTTCTAATTTCCCCAACTATACAGTTGAAGTCAGAATTATTAGCCCCCTGAATTATTAGCCCCCCTGTTTATTTTTTCTCCAATTTCTGTTTAAGGGAGAGAAA
The DNA here is from genome assembly GCA_903798205.1 of Danio tinwini. Classification (NCBI taxonomy): domain Eukaryota; kingdom Metazoa; phylum Chordata; class Actinopteri; order Cypriniformes; family Danionidae; genus Danio; species Danio tinwini. The sequence continues at coordinate 1,406,625 of CAIGQZ010001278.1, read as the reverse complement.
AATTTTCAAGACATTTCTACACATAATAGTTTTAATAACTCATCTCTAATAAGTGATTTATTTTATCTTTGCCATGATGACAGTATATCATATTTTACTAGATATTCTTCAAGACACTTCTATACAGCTTACAGTGACATTTAAAGGCTGAACTAGGGTAATTAGGCAAGTTATTGTATAACGATGGTTTGTTCTGTAGACTATCGAAAAAAAATGTAGCTTAAAGGGGATAAAAATTTTGACCTTAAAATGGTTTTAAAAAATTTAAAACTGCTTTTATTCAAGCCGAAATAAATAAATAATTTCTGCATAAGAAAAAATATTATTAGACATACTGGGAAAATTTCCTTGCTCTGTTAAACATCACTTGGAAAATATTTAAAAAAGAAAAAAAATCAAAGGTGGCCAATAATTCTGACTTCAACTGTATTTCTGCATCTACCTTACACCGAGTAAAGAATTCTGGAAATTTAAACCAGTCATCTCAGTGGGAAAAAAAAAATTCATAATCATTCTTCATGCTCTAGTGTTACAAACAGAACCATCTCCACCTGCAAAACAGCCACATTTAAATTTGCATAACATTTATTTGTTTACAAGACATTTTTCTCCCAAAGCAACTTAGAAATTGGAATTAGATTGATCAAAGTCTAAATAAATATGTACACATTTATTTATCTATATTAAAATGACCGTCCTGGACCCAACATTTACCAAAAAAAAAAA